>CM064512.1:5850412-5939545 GCA_032716605.1 Paralithodes platypus
TCATATAATTATGAGTGTTGTGGGTGTGGTATTGAGACTTAACACAATAACCTTTACTTACCACTCCACGGGGTGAACATGAGCCGACAATTCGATGCAATAACTGTTATAAGTCAATTTCTGTCCAGTTGATGGTAAATGGAATCCCTTAGCCTCTGATATCTGGATTATTACTGGAAAAATATGATACCGCTATGTCTGTGCGTCATAGTATTACTGGACAAATATGATACCGCTATGTCTGTGCGTCATAGTATTACTGGACAAATATGATACCGCTAGTCTGTGCGTCATAGTATTACTGGACAAATATGATACCGCTATGTCTGTGCGTCATAGTATTACTGGACAAATATGATACCGCTATGTCTGTGCGTCATAGTATTACTGGACAAATATGATACCGCTATGTCTGTACGTCATAGTATTACTGGACAAATATGATACCGCTATGTCTGTACGTCATAGTATTACTGGACAAATATGATACCGCTATGTCTGTACGTCATAGTATTACTGGACAAATATGATACCGCTATGTCTGTACGTCATAGTATTACTGGACAAATATGATACCGCTATGTCTGTACGTCATAGTATTACTGGACAAATATGATACCGCTATGTCTGTACGTCATAGTATTACTGGACAAATATGATACCGCTATGTCTGTACGTCATAGTATTACTGGACAAATATGATACCGCTATGTCTGTGCGTCATAGTATTGCCAAGTTTCCATAATTAGCACCATATTTCGCTACAAAGTCAAAGTAATCAGGATGTGGAGATATAGTAATTTAGCGTCAGCGTGAAATAAACAGAGAAGCCTATACTAGTGATATATAGTATAAGTCCGTTACAATGGCCCACTTGCGAGTTTCGTTCTATAAGGAAGTTGGAGCCGTAGACATCGATATTTCACAGAAGTACGAGCTAAAATAAGGTCGTAGTTCATTCATAAATACATAAAACCCAATTCAACATACCCTTTAAGGGGAGGTTTTTAGTTAGTTCCCTAGACCTCCATCAAGCTTAAAATTACACCCTTCCAAGATAAATGTTTACATTTTTCGGTAGAAAAATGTCCCGGCCAAAGGCCGATTCCTCTTAAATTACAAGCTCGCTATCGCTCGCCAGGAAAAAAATCGACACCTAAATTGCACGAAAGGTCTTAAAATTGACAGAAATGGGGCAAAAGTTCTTAATTATGGGGCGAACGTCTTAAAATATCAAAAGCAATGGGGCTAAACGTGAGGGAGAAAGGGGTCCAAAAAAATCCCTCAAGTGGAAATCTTCCCTTATAATACCGATGTTTACTTTACGGCTCCAACTTCCTTATAGCCTGAAACTCGCAAGTGGTGAATTGAGCACATACCATGAATTGAGCACATACCATGAATTGAGCACATACCATGAATTGAGCACATACCATGAATTGAGCACATACCATGAATTGAGCACATACCATGAATTGAGCACATACCATGAATTGAGCACATACCATGAATTGAGCACATACCATGAATTGAGCACATACCATGAATTGAGCACATACCATGAATTGAGCACATACCATGAATTGAGCACATACCATGAATTGAGCACATACCATGAATTGAGCACATACCATGAATTGAGCACATACCATGAATTGAGCACATACCATGAATTGATTGGTCACTTGCAACTTGTGGTGTCATCACTATAGACGATTTAGTGAGATAGTAGTGAAAAGGAGTAATATAGATATATAGATAGATAGATAGATAGATAGATAGATAGATAGATAGATAGATAGATCAATGTATAGAGTAATTGATAGTTAGATAGATAGAGAGAGAGACAGAGAGAGAGAGACAAATACAGACAGAGATAGAGAGAGACAGATAAAGAGAGAGAGAGAGAGACAAAGAGACAGAGATAGATAGAGAGAGAGACAGAGAGATAGAGAGAGAGACAAATACAGACAGAGATAGAGAGAGACAGATAAAGAGAGAGAGAGAGATAAAGAGGTAGAGAGAGAGAGACAGACACAGACAAAGAGAGAGAGAGAGAGAGGGGGAGGAGGGAAGGAAGGCTACAGGGCGTGGGCGTGGGTGTGGGCGGTGGGCGGGGTTAACTAAACAGAAAGTGGGTTTATAGTGCGCCTTAATATAGTCGTATAGGGAGCTTAAGGGGGTGACCTGCTTTTTAGTATTTCTGTCCTTTTTCTCTCTTTCTCTGGCTTGTATCCATTTGGCCCCATTCAGCCTACTGTTTTAAGACGTTTATCCCCATCCAGGTGTCAATTTCTTACTGGTGAGCGGTAGCGAGCCAGCATATTTTTTATTTTTGTTTGACAGCAAGCTAAATTTGTAAATTTTTCGATAGAAAAATTTCTCCGGCGAAGCCGGATTTCTTCATATAATGCTGGCTCGCTATCGCTCGCCAGGAAGAAATCGACACCTAGATGGGGGATAAACGTTTTAAAATAGTTGGCTGAATGGGGCCGAATGGATACAAGCCAGAGAAAGAGAGAAAAGGACAGAAATAACAAAAAGCAGGTCACCCACCTTAAAGGTATATGGTTATAGTGTATCATCCTAAAGGGGCTGTTCTGGACCCCCTTCTCCCTCATGTTTAGCCCCATGAGATTTTTAGACGTTCGCTCCATTAGTTTGGCGATTTTAATATCTTAAGTCCCATTTCTTTGCCAATATTATAAGCCGTTTCATGGCATGTAGGTGTCAAATATTTCCTGGCGAGCGATAGCGAGCCTGCGATTTAGAAAGGAATTGTCAAAAAATGCACACATATAATCGAAGGATTTTTTTTTTTTTTTTGCCTGGGATATGCCTGGCCGAAATGCAGAGAGAGAGAGTGTGTGTGTGACTGAATGAGTGGGTGAGATATAGAGTTACAAGGAGTTACAACGAATCGTTAGTATCTCGGAGACCTTGCGGTTCATTCCGAGGAGATACTGGAAGTGGAAGGAGAGAGACTGTTTAGTGCACTACACTCATTACAGAGTGTGCAAAATACTATCTACTCTCTTCTTAAACTGCTCTACTAAGTTTGTTCCAGGTAGAGCAGATCTTATATGGGAAAAAGTCTCCACAAACACTAGTGCTGAACCTTATCAATTCTAATTTCCAGCCATGGTTGCGTGTTGTATTCATATTGAGGCTAAACATTTTGTCACAATGGTAATGAAGTGACTAGTTATTTCAGACCTAGTATAAAGAGAGAGAGAGAGAGAGAGAGAGAGAGAGAGAGAGAGAGAGAGAGAGAGAGAGAGAGAGAGACAGACAGACCACACCCTGTAGATCAATAACGGGTATACCACCATCTCACTTTAAGGGAGCCCCCATCTCGTTTTTTGTTTTTCTCTTTCTCTCCCTCTCTCTTTGGCTTGTATCCATTCGGCCCCATTCAGCCTACTGTTTTAAGACGTTTACCCCCATCCAGGTGTCAATATTTGCCTGGCGAGCGGTAGCGAGCCAGCATATATATATTTTTGTTTTACAGCAAGCTAATTTTTTACGAAAAATGTCTGGCGAAGCCAAATTACTCCATACAATGCTGGCTCGCTATCGCTCGCCAGGAAGATATCAACACCCGGATAGGGATAAACGTCTTAAAACAGTTGCCTGAATGGGGCCGAATGAATACAAGCCATAGAAAGAGAGAAAAGGAGAGAAAGTGAACAAAAACAGGTGACCTCCCTCCCCCCCCCAGACATTACACCAGCTGGGGGTGAGGGGGGGGGGGGGGGTATATATTTATAGAACACGGTGTCGGGGGGGGGGGGGGGGTCATCGGAGTACTATATACACGTGTTATATACCGGTACCTTTGTTGTGTTGTGTTGTACTGATATCGGTGGGTTTACTCCTATACACTCTCTCTCTCTCTCTATACAGTATATATATATATATATATATATATATATATATATATATAATTTTATATATATATTATATATATATATGATTATGTATATATATATATATATATATATATATATATACCGGTATATATATATATATTTTTTTTTTTCTATGTGAATGAGGGAGACAAAAGGCATACGTGCCTGCAACGAGTGCCTCCCCCAGATTTCAAAGAGTGACAGGGCCGAAATCAAGGGACGTTCGAGCTAAAATGCGTGGACACACGGAGTATATATATATATATATATATATATATATATATATATATATATATATATATATAGATAGATAGATAGATAGATAGATATATATAGATAGATAGATAGATAGATAGATAGATAGATAGATAGATATATATATATATTCATAAATTATTCTTGTATGTATTTGTGTTTATACGCCCGTGCGCATGTGCCTGTGTGTGTGTCCATGTATGTACGTGAACGTGTGTGTGTGTGTGTGTGTCACAGTGTGTGTGTGTGTGTGGGGGGGGGGGGGGGGGTCGATACGTTGTCTATAAATGGTAGAACATGACTGTACAATAAAGTTGAAGTTGTTTTATGTTTTGCTGTTTATATTTTATCTTGACCCCGATTGTGTTATAGGCTACGTGTACAGTCGCGCTAATAAGTCATGTCCCAGCTGTCATTACGTTTGGCTCGCTCTGTGCTGTATTAATGTCTGTCAGATGTTGAATAAGGTGGGGTAAGTGTAGAGACATGGTTGGTATATCTCACTCAAAAAGAAGATATCATGTGTGAATATTCCTGATGCCAATTATTTATCAAAACATAATTGGTGCCGAGACATCACTTATTAGCGCGACTGTACATGTGTCAAGGAACTATTAGGAACGAGCCTCTCAATTATGGGGGCATGGGCCGGGGGTTTTCTGGACCACTTTCTCCCTCATGTTTAGCCCCATTAGTTTTCAGATGTTGAGATGTTTGTCCCATTAGTTAGTCGATTTACAGACCTTTCGCCTCATTTCTTCGTCAATATTTAGACCTTTCGTGCTATTTAGGTGTCGATTTTTTCCCTGGCGAACGATAGTGAGCCTGTAATGTTGGAAGAACCGGCCGGAAATTTGTCTACCAAAAAATGTACAAATTCATCTAGAAGTGGGATCTAATGGATGTTTTTTTTTATAAATTTGATGGAGGTCTAGGGAGGAAACTAGAAAAATAATGAATACATGCAAAAATCGCCCACAAAATGAACCATCCCCCCTTAACTCTCAAGCTCTCACAAGTTCTTCCTAAGCTGAATAAAAATGTCTAATGATAGCCACAATAAACTGTCGAAACACGTCATAATCCTCAAAGTCCTAAAACACGAACACAAAAAATTACCCTACAAAATTAAACAAAATCCTGGATGACCTAGATGTGTGTGTGTGTGTGTGTGTAGTTTGTTCTTGTGTGTTCGTTGTTTTGTGTTGTCCCTATTGTGGCTCTGTCTTGAGTCGTCCCCCCCCCTCCCCTCCCCTCCCAATGAAAACAATCAATACATGCAAAAAATCGGAAAAGTGGGGATTGGCCCTGAGTATATAGATAGATAGATAGATAGATAAAATAAAACAAAAATCTATACAATATCTTAAGATCAAGAACATAGGAAATACACAGAAATAGACTACTCTATCCGGGACACCATTTTTGCGGATTCCAGACTCTGATACGGATTATAGGATACAAATGTCCCCCGTATGACATCGGCTTTGTTTATCTTTCTATCCTTTTCTCTCTTTCCCTGGTTTGTATCCATTCGGCCCCATTCAGCCAACTGTTTTAAAACGTTTATCCCCATCCAGGTGTCGATTTCTTCCTGGCGAGCGAAAGCGAGCCAGCATTGTATGGAGAAATCCGGCTTCGCCGGAGAAATTTTTCTATCGAAAAATGTACAAATTTACCTTGCTGTCAAAGCAAAAATTATATATATGCTGGCTCGCTGTCGCTCGCCAGTAAAATATTGACACCTGGATGGGGATAAACGTCTTAAAACAGTAGGCTGAATGGGGCCGAATGGATACAAGCCAATAAGAGAGGGAGAAAAAGAGAAAAAAAGCGAGGTGGGCTCCCTTAACTTGGTCTGGTGTGATATACCGGTACCTGTTGGTTGGTGAATCCTGGTGAGCGAGGGATATGTGTGTGAAGGATCGGTAGGTCAACTTTATGTGTGACGTAGGTTCTGTGTGGCTATTATTAACTCCTGACTCTAACTAGCTCTCTCGCTCTCTTTCACACTCACACTCACTCATCTCTCTTTGTATATATATATATATATATATACCGGGTATATATATATATCTCGAAAGAGAGAGAGAGAGATATTTAAATCCCAGACATCCTTTCTAAGCTGAGTAAAATCGTCAGGGAATTGCTAGGATACAATCACACACACACACACACACACACATTTATTGTGTGATTATAGAAGTATTTTTGTGTTATAGTGACCTTTTCTGTCCTGTACAAAGTAATTTTGTGTTATAGTGACCTTATCTGACCTGTACAAAGTAATTATGTGTTATAGTGACCTTATCTGACCTGTACAAAATAATTATGTGTTATAGTGACCTTATCTGTCCTGTACAAAGTAATTATGTGTTATAGTGACCTTATCTGTCCTGTACAAAGTAATTACCGGTATGTGTTATAGTGACCTTATCTGACCTGTACAACATAATTATGTGTTATAGTGGCCTTATCTGACCTGTACAAAGTAATTATGTATTGCTGTGACCTTATCTGACCTGACCCTCGACCTGTTCATTGACCTTTTGAACCCCAATAACCTTTAAGGGGAGAGGTATTGGGCTTTTCTCGACCCCCCCCCCCACCCCCCGTCCCCCTTTTCCCTCACGTTTAGCCCCATTAGATTTGAGATTTTAACACGTTCGCCCCATTACCTATATACGGTATATATATATATATATATATATATATATATATATATACAGTATCTATCTATCTATCTATCTCTCAAGTATCTAGCCTATAATATAAACATATCTAACTCTATATTTTTCTCTCATTTCAGGACTCCGGAACTAGAAAATACCTGGGAATCGGACCCCGGAAACTACAAACCTTCACACTACTGACCGAATACACTCACCTGATTTTGTCTCCTTATCTCTCTTTCTCTGGTTTGTATCCATTCGGCCCCATTCAACCTACTGTTTTAAGACGTTTATCCCCATCCAGGTGTGCATTTCTTCCTGGCGAGCGATAGCTAGCCAGCATTGTATGAAGAAATCAGGCTTCGCCGGAGACATTCTTCTATCGAATAATGTACAAATTTAGCCTGCTGTCAAACAAATTCTAAAAATATGCAGGAAAAAATCGACACCTGGATGGGGATAAACGTCTTAAAACAGTAGGCTCAATGGGGCCCAATGGATACAACCCAGAGAGAGAGAAAAAAATGGGCCCCGGTGTCACACGAGCCATTATAACGTGTATCGGAGTCTGGGGATAATCCTATAATGTGTCAAAGACGTTTTAATTGTGGTTTTTAAGTGTATTTTGGCTACCATTAGACGTTCTCTGATTTTCAGAGTAGAAAATCTGATGTTCGATTTAATTGTTAGAACAAATTAGTAAAATATCCATAAAACAATAATAATTTCATAGATTTACAAAGATTTAGAAAAGCTATAGACTACGAGGAGACAGAAAAATGCTAAGTGACCCCTTTAAAGTTATTCAATGGAAAAGAAAGTGGTAAAATAAGTGACAGAAAAGTGGCAGTGTTCAAATCTTTACTACAAATTCAGAAATATATCAATAAAGTGCCGTATATATTGCAAGTGGTGTAAGTGATTTGTGTGGTGACAGAAAACGGGATAATAGGCAAAGAAAACGGGTATTAAGTGATTAAGTGGTAGTCTACACACACACACACACACACACTCACGCACACACACACACACATACAGTACACACACACACACACTCACATATTCACAAAAGCATAAACACACACAAATACATATCAAGCTCAAACACACACATAAGCTCACACACACACACACACACACACACACACACACACACACACACACACACACACACACCGGTACATGTAAACGATACACACACAAACACACACATTCACATACGCAAGGACACACACAGGATATGCATAAAACACAAACACGTACATAAAGCACAAACACACATAACAAAAACACATACACATACATATACCCACAAACATATACACACATATACCCACAAACACATACACACATAAACACAAACACATACATAACCACAAACACACACATATACATACAAAATAACACACACTCTCATACATATACACACACGCACACACTACCGCACATACATAACACATAAACACACACATTCATATACAAACAAGAACACATAACACACAAACACATATACAGTACACAGGAGCATACATAACACACATAACACATATACACACAAGAGCATACATAACACATACACATATACACACAAGAGCATACATAACACACATAACACATACACATATACAAATAAGAACACATAACACACACACAAAGGCATACATAACACACATAGCACACAAACACACATACATATACACACAAGAGCATACATAACACACATACACACTGTCCCAACCTCCAACCTCCACCACCACCACCATCTCCACCACCACCACTATCTCCACTACCACCTCCACCACCACCACCACCACCACTATGTCTAACATCGTAGCTCAGCGAGTTATGCAAAGGTCAGTACTAATATAGTTTGGTTTATATTTGTGTGTATATATATATATAACTATGTGTGTGTGTGAGAGAGAGAGAGAGAGAGAGAGAGAGAGAGAGAGAGAGAGTGAGAGTGAGAGAGAGTACAAAGGAGTACAAAGGAAATCAAGCAACAACAGATCTAGTGACCCTTCTAGGCTGCTTGTCCTCCAAAACACTGAGGATCAAGTGTCCAAACAGTGGTTTAGAGTGGGTAAGGGAACATTGGAAAGGGAACTACTGCCATGGAACTAATGTCCGTGGCAGGACTAGGAAGTTAGTAGGGGACATATGGGTTAGTAACTGAGGGGAGGATAATATAAAGTTATTCATTTACAAACGCAGTCAGTCGCGGGTTTGATGCGAGATATTTGTCTACGCGGAGTTTAAATGAATCAACGGTGCTGCAGTCTATAACGTCTCGGGGAAGCCCATTCCACAAGTTGACAACTCGATTGAAGAAGAAATTCTTAGATTCGTGTGAGTTAAAAGATTTACCAATAATTTTGCAACCGTTTCCCCGCGTGTAATTAGATTGGTCGATAGTGAAGTACTTACTACAGTTCATATTGTCGATGCCTTTGATGATTTTGAACACTTGAATTAAGTCCCCTCTTAATCTGCGCTGGGTTAAAGGAAATAGATTTAATTCTCTAAGACGCTCTTCGTATGGTTTGTTCTTTAGGCTAGGTATCATTTTGGTAACTCTACGTTGAACTCGTTCTAGCTTGTTTATGTCTTTTTGGTAATAAGGGCACCAGCATTGAACGCAGTATTCTAGAAGAGGGCGGACTAAGGAATTGTAAAGGGTTAGGATAACTTCTTTGGATTTATGCTCAAATGACCTGCCTATAAAGCCAATTATTTTGTTTGCCTTCTTAACAACTTCTGAACATTGTTGACTCGGTTTTAGGTTACTCGATATTGTTACTCCCAGATCGGTTTCTCTGTTTACATTCTTAAGCTGAGTGCCATTCATCGAATAGTTTGCTTTCTCATTTAGGTATCCGATATGCAGTACTTTACATTTATCCGCATTGAAACTCATTTGCCAAATTTGGGCCCAATGTGACAATTTATCTAGATTGTGTTGCATATCGTCAACTTGATCTTTTGAGAGTACGCTATTTGCAATTTTTGTATCGTCAGCAAATTTTGAGATTGTACAGGTGAGACCCTCATCTATGTCGTTGATGTAAATTAGAGAGAGAGAGAGAGAGAGAGAGAGAGTGAGAGAGAGAGAGAGAGAGAGAGAGAGAGAGAGAGAGAGAGAGAGAGAGGAGGGGGGGGGGGGGGAGAGAGAGGGAGAGAGAGAGACAGGGAGAGAGAGAGACAGAAACAGAGAGAGAGGATAACTATTATAATTCAAAATACGCCATAATCTTCACAGGCTTAAGACAGACGGCCCCAGAAGTTCACACAGGCTATTTCGACCCGACCCTGACATTTGAAAACACTACCAGATTTCTAAATTTGGGGAGCATTGCGTTATTTTTGTAGCGGTGAGTCACACAGGGTATATACTGTATATATATATATATATATATTATTTATTTATATAGTTATTTACCCCTTCTGTACCGGCGACATGTTTTGCATATATATTACTCAGACTTTACTCTTTCTTTACCAGATATGTGAAAGATCACGTATAACTGTGTTAGGTTACTATAGCCTATTCGCTGTAAGTAGGCGCTAAATCATGACCTCTATCCTCTGTAACTCAAAAAGGGCTAGAGTAATCGAGCTAATATTTCTACCATTTGGGAAAAGTCAGTCAAAGAATAGATGTGGAAATGTACAGCCAATTTGCTCTAGCCCTTTTTGAGTTACAGAGGATAGCGGTCATGATTTCTCTCCTACTTACAGCGAATAGACTATAACCCATCTGTCCCCTACTAACATCCTAATCCTGCCACGGATATTAGCTCCAGGGCAGTAAGTTCCCATTCCAATTTTCCCCTACCCACTCTAAACCACTGTTTGAACACTTGATCCTCGGTGCTTTGGCGGACAAGCAGCCTAGAGGGGTCACTTGGACTGTTGTTGCTTGATTTCCTTTGTACTCCTTTCTACTCTCTCTCACTATACAGTATATAGGCTATGCCGGTATATATTTTTATTTGTTATTGTTTTTCTATGTGTATGAAGGAGACAAAAGGCAGGTTGCCTGTAACGAGTGTCTCCCTCATAGCCAAATTCAAGGGACGTTGTTGTCAAAATGGCTTGGCACACGCAGTTTAAAGCAGTTCAAGTCATAGGATGAAGGAAAGATTGATTGAGGGAGACAGTTCCAGAGTTCACTAGTTGAGTAGAAAAAAGACGGAGAATATTTGCCAATTCTTTGGTTGTAGAGTTGGACAGAATATGAGTGGGACTGCGTTGAAAGGCGGGTGTCTCGCACTCACCGCAAGGGAGGGGTTATGCACTGAGAGAGCTCTGAGGAACACCTTTATTGTTGTAATAGCGATAGAAGAGTGAAAGAGATGCAACATTGCGGCGTGTAGAAAGAGATTGAAGTGAACTAGTAAGAGGAGGTGAGTTGATGAGGCGAAATGCTTTTGATTCTACTCGTTCGAGGAGAAGTGCGGTATGGGTGGAGCCTCCCCCTGGGTACTATAGAGGTATATAGATAGTATTGGTAGGAACACATAATATTTGAGCGTCAGGAGAGGAATTAATGCATCACCCGGGGCTACAAGATGGCGGAGGTTGGCCGGTCTCTGTAACTCTTGGATCTCTACCCAGGAATATATACCACCCGTTCTCTTCTCAGTCTCAAGCTAACCTGTATTAAGTGCGTACCTTACCCTCTTCACCGATAAACTTCGATAGCAATTCACCACCCGTTTCCGTTTCAATCCGTATCAACTCTTAACAAGACAATGTATATTTCTTAAGCGTAATCAAATTAAAAGCAACTGTAAAGGGATTGGAGGTGAAAAATATATCTAAATAAAACTACAGTAAATATCAGGTATCCTAATCTTGAAAGAACCAAGGGAGGGGCTGTCTAAGCTAATAAAATATAATCAATGCCCCTAGTGATGTTAAATCGTTGGTGATTGCATAACAGTGAAAAGCTATTATGAGGAAGATAAGTCCAGAATGAAGTGGTTCGAGACATAAACTAAAAAATAAAATAAAAAAATAAAATAAAAAAAATAAATAAAAAAACACACACACACACACAGAAGTTCAACACAACGGAGGAATGATTTGCCAGTCATGGGGGCTGAGAGACATTATTGTACTGTACTGTACCACAAGGAAGGATGCGAAGAGGTGGCACAGTAGATGCTAGTTCAATGGCACTCTCATGTATCCCAGATGCTTCACAACTTGGCTTTAAGGGGCGCTAGTGGCTGTTTTATTGGTCTATTGATTCATGTATTCATTTATATTTTAGTTTCCTCGCTAGACCTTCGGCAAGCTTAGAAAAACACCCCCTAGACCCTCTTCAAGATAAATTTGTACATTTTTCGGTAGAAAAGTGTCCCGGCCTACACCTAAATGACACTATACTTCTTAAAATTGACAACGAAATGGAGCTAAAGGTGTTAAAATCGCCAAACTAATGAGCCGAACGTCATAAAGTTTAAAACAAATAATGTGGGTAAACACGAGGGAGAAGGGGTGCCAGAAAAACCAACCCATCTCCCCTTTAAGGTTCAACGATTCAAAGGGGTAAAGCCCAATTAGTGCTCCCGTCTGGTATATACCTCTGTCTTGTATGCGTCTTTGTGGAGGTCTGGGGGCGGCATCGTCCAAGTTTAGGTAAGTTTTGTGAGATTTCTGGTTGCTGGCTATTATTGGACGATTTGATTCAGATTAGGAAGGGTATATGGAAGTCAGAGGGTTAATTGACCACTTGCGAGTTTCAGGCTATAATGAAGTTGGAGCTGTAGACATCGATGGTAAACAGAAATGCTATGATAATGTAGGTCCCAGATGGATAAAGAGTATGTTTTAATTTGATAGGGTGAGTTTATAATTTGACTACAACTGGTAATCTGCTAAATATCGATGTCTACTGCTCTAACTTCCTTATAGCCTGAAACTCGCAAGTGGTTAATTGAGATAGTCATTACCCTTACTATTCCCACAGATCCTTCCTAAGGTGTATGGTATGGAGTCGTTTGAAGATAGCTAGAATAGACTTTCAATATGCGCTATAATCTTCAGGTGATAATAACCAGGTGAGTCAAAGGGTTAGGGATATTATTATATGATTTGTGTGTGTTTTTCACGAATACTAAGGAAATATATTAGGGTTTGTGTGGGATTGTTACGAAGAATAGGGAAAGATCATAGGGTTTGTGTGTGATTGTTTCGAAGAATAGGGAAAGATCATAGGGTTTGTGTGTGATTGTTACGAAGAATAGGGAAAGATCATAGGGTTTGTGTGTGATTGTTTCGAAGAATAGGGAAAGATCATACGGTTTGTGTGTGATTGTTACGAAGAATAGGGAAAGATCATAGGGTTTGTGTGTGATTTTTACGAATTTTAGGGAAAATATAGGGTTCTGTGATTTTTACTAAGATTAGGGCACATATCATAGGATTTGTGTGTGATTGTTACGATGATTAGGCCTAGGGAAAATATCTGGGATTTGTTGTAAGATTAGGAAAAATATTATAGGGTTTGTGTGTGATTTTACGATGATTAGGGAAAATATAATTGGGTTTGTGTGTGATTTTATGAGGATTAGGGGAAATATCTGGGATTTTTTGGAAGATTAGGGACAATATTATAGGGTTTGTGTGGGAATTTACGAAGAATAGGGATAATATTATAGTGTGTGTGTGGGATTTGTATAAGATTGTCTTAATTTCCTGCCTTGTACACTATAGGGTCTATAAGTTATTTATAGTGTGTGTTTCAGTGTCGATAGTATTCAAGGTTTGGCTGAACGAGTATTATTAGTATTGTTGTTGCTCTCTCTTTCTCTCTCTCTAATTTTGGTGATTTTGTTTAGTTTATTTTGTCAATGTAGGCTCCAGCGCAGCACTTAGCGAAACATTGTGGCTGAAGGCGATGCGGTTACAATTTTGTACTAGTTAGTCAGAGAAAGTCAGCCAAATGAACGTTTTCTGTGTATTTTCATGGAAGTATTGTGCCAAAGAAAATAGCTATTTATATGGGTAACTGCTATATAGTGTTTTCCGCGCACATCGTAGCTGAACCCATGGTTTTTATCCACTGTGTTTCTCTTGAATGTTGGGGCTTGATCAGTCAGGTATAAAATAAACCAAAACAAAACACACACACACACACAACACACAACACACACAACACACAACACACACACACACACACACACACACACACACACACACACACACACACACACACACACACACACACACACACACACACACACACACAAAGTGGACGACGTTGTGACGTCCCATCTGGGGTTGGCAAAAATGGTACAAGGCGAGATGGGTATCATATGGTTCACCTAAGCTGATGGCTACCTAAGCCTTCGGGCGAGACGGTACCGTCTATAGTGAGAATGGTACCATACAGATCCACCCTAAGCCTTCGTTTCCGATGTCGCCAATTGGCTAAAAATACAGACTACACACACACATCCACAGCCATTCCAACGATACATATAACACCTACACATATAGGAGGCGGGAAATAACGAGCATGCTCACTCCCGAAATACAACTAGAGTAAGTACACACACACACATTCTATATACCATTAATACCATTCTATATACCAACATGTAAAAGAGTCAACAAGAGTAAGGGGAAGTGATCAACCAGCTAGATTGGACCTTCTCTTCACAAGAAGGGAGGAGGAGGTTCAAAGTATTCAGTACCTATGCCCACTAGGAAAAAGCGACCATGCAGTTCTCGACATAGACCTACTATTGAAGCATAATCTACCCAAGGAAAGGGAAAAGCACAAGGAAAATCACTGGATGTATTCCAGAACCGATTTCGCAGGACTACGGGATTTTTTCAAGTCACAAAATTGGGATCAGGTGTTATCTGAAAGTGAGGTAGACAAAAAACTCAAGGCATTCATGGAGATCTATGATACTGGTATAAAAACTTTTGTCCCAAAGTACGTTAATAACAGAAACAAAGGAAATAGCAAAGAATGGTTTAACCGCGAATGTAGGCAAGCACAGGAAGCAAAAAACAAAGCCTGGAAAAAGATGAGAAACTGGGATTCGGAAGATAACAGGCAAAAGTATAAAGAGGAGATAAACAAATACACAGAAATGAGGAGGTCAGAGGCAAACCATGAGAAAGGGATAGTGGAGAACTATGAAAAGAATCCAAACATGTTTTTCAAGTTTGTAAACGGCAAAAGGAAGATAAAAGCCACAATCGTAAAGATTAAAAGTGGAAACAGAATCATAGAAGAGGATACAGAAATTGCGGAAGAACTAAATAGAAATTTTGCATCAGTATTTACTAAAGAAGGAGAATTCATTGCACCAGCAACCAATGAGATAGGTACAGAGGAAATGCCGGAAGTCACATTTAACAGAGCAGAGCTCATAGACATAATGAGTAAGGTGGATCCAAACAAAGCCGCCGGACCGGACGGAGTATCAGGCTGGATTATTAAAGAAAATGCCAAGGAACTGAGTATACCATTATATGATATAATGACCAAATCATTGGACACAGGGATAGTACCTATAGAATGGAAAAGAGAAAACATTATTCCTATATTTAAGGGAGGAAGCAGAGATAAACCACTGAACTATAGACCTGTATCACTATTGAGCATCCTCATGAAGATTCTGGAAGGATTAATAAGGGACAAATGGGTGAACTACCTGGAATCCAAAAGATTAATTACTGACCGACAATTTGGATTCAGAGGAGGGAGATCATGTGTAAGCATCTTGTTGAGTTTTTACTCTAGAGTACCGGTAATAGACACAGTGGACCAGAGGGAAGGATGGGTAGACTGTGCCTACCTAGACTTTAAAAAGGCATTTGACAAAGTTCCACACAAGAGATTGCTGTGGAAATTAAAACATGAGGGAAAAGTAGGAGACAAACTGCTGAAATGGATGGAGAGCTACCTTAGCGGAAGACAGATGAGAACATCAGTAAGTGGGAAATCGTCAAACTGGACTCAAATTACGAGTAGAGTACCACAAGGATCTGTCCTAGCCCCAATCATGTTTCTAATATTTGTAAATAACTTACCTGACGGACTAACAAGCTACATGAGCATGTTTGCGGACGAAGCTAAGCTGCTTAAAACGATCAGAACCCAGGAGGATTGCCTTGAACTCCAAGCAGATTTGCAAAAGATCCATGAATGGAGCATCAAATGGAATATGGAGTTCAATGCAGGGAAATGTAAGACTCTAGAAATGGGTAAAAGCAAGTACAGACCTAGAAAAGATTATAAACTAGGAAACGAAGTGATTTCCAAAGCAGAACAAGAAAAAGACTTGGGGATAGAATTTAAGGATAACATGTCTCCAGAAAGCCACATAAATAAGATAGTGAGAGAATCACTAGCACTATTGGCAAATATCAGGATGTCTTTCAATTATCTT
Source organism: Paralithodes platypus (assembly GCA_032716605.1). NCBI lineage: Eukaryota > Metazoa > Arthropoda > Malacostraca > Decapoda > Lithodidae > Paralithodes > Paralithodes platypus. Next base: position 5,866,670 of record CM064512.1, read on the forward strand.
AATGAAAACACCATGAAACAAATAATAACGGCAATAATAAGACCCAGGATGGAATATTGCTGGGTTCACACATTCACGTATATTGCTCCCGACAGCTCCCGTCAGGCGTAATCGCCAATTTTTTGTTCTGTCGGGCGTAGTCCCGCCGTGTACGCCCGTATCACCACGATTATTGTATTTTCCCGACAGACGTACCGTGACGGGGCCATTGTTACGTCAGTCGTAATGTAGTCGTAATGAACTACGTACGTGTTTGCGACTTGCGTAAGCATGTCCCCGTTAGTCCGCATGGGCTGCCCGATTTGCGGAAACACAGGCCACGCCCATGCCACGCCCCCACAAGACCTGCGTAGCTGAGGCCGTATGTCCTGGGACTTTTTAGGACTTACCTCCAACATTTCCAGACAATCGTTGGCACACCCCGTCTGTCCAAACACAGACAAAGACAGTCTTTGTCAACCACGTAGGTCTGGGTTGGAATCTGGGAACTACAAAAGGGCTGGCATGGCCACACCATTCCCATTCCCAGTCCTTCATCGGCACCATGAACAACATCGCGGAATTCATCCTGGAAGAGTTCAATTTTGTGAACTCTCTAATAAAACCGGAGAACAGGCATAACACGCGGCTAATGCAATGGATCCTTTCCTACATCGAAATCTTGGAACTACTTGCAATAGCAAACTTCATCTATCAAGAGGAATAAGAGTACAAAGGAGTACAAAGAAAATCAAGCAACAACCAAGCGGCTCGCTTGGTGTAGTGACTAGCGTCTCGGACTTCCACCCAGAAGGCCCGGGTTCGCGCCCACGCTCGGCGCATTAAAGATTTTTCACAAGCACTGAGTCGTTACCATCCCTCATGAGCAAAGGGATGGGGTAGTAGTACAGGACCCCAATGGAAATACGCCTAATCGGCCTTATTGAGCTATCCTTAGCTAGCTTAGCATGCGCTAGCTTTAAGAACTATTATTATTATTATTATTTTAACAGGTCTAGTGACCCTTCTAGGTTGCTTGTCCTCCAAAACACTGAGGATCAAGTGTCCAAACAGTGGTTTAGAGTGGGTAAGGGAACATTGGAAAGGGAATTACTGCCCTGGAACTAATGTCCGTGGCAGGATTAGGAAGTTAGTAGAGGACAGATGGGTTAGTAACTGAGGGGGGATAAAATAGAGTTATTCATTTACAAACGCAGTCAGTCGCGGGTTTAATGAGAGATATTTGTCTAGGCGGAGTTTAAATGAATCAACGGTGATGCAGTCTATAACGTTTCGGGGAAGCCCATTCCACAAGTTGACAACTCGATTGAAGAAGAAATTCTTAGATTCGTGCGAGTTAAAAGATTTACCAATAATTTTGCCAACCGTTTCCCCGCGTGTAATTAGATTGGTCGATAGTGAAGTACTTACTACAGTTCATATTGTCGATGCCTTTGATGATTTTGAACACTTGAATTAAGTCACCTCTTAATCTGCTGGGTTAAAGGAAATAGATTTAATTCTCTAAGACGCTCTTCGTATAGTTTGTTCTTTAGGCTAGGTATAATTTTGGTAACTCTACGTTGAACTCGTTCTAGTTTGTTTATATCTTTTTGGTAATAAGGGCACCAGGATTGAACGCAGTATTCCAGAAGAGGGCGGACTAAGGAATTGTAAAGGGTTAGGATAACTTCTTTGGATTTATGCTCAAATGACCTGCCTATAAAGCCAATTATTTTGTTTGCCTTCTTAACAACTTCTGAACATTGTTGACTCGGTTTTAGGTTACTCGATATTGTTACTCCCAGATCGGTTTCTCTGTTTACATTCTTAAGCTGAGTGCCATTCATCGAATAGTTTGCTTTCTCATTTAGGTATCCGATATCCGAAGAGAAGAAGGAAAGGAGCAAGAGGAGAGACCATTCATCCTTGTAATTTTTTTTTTTTTTTTTTGGCTAAATCTATCAAGTTGGAAGAGAAAGGAAGGATAATGGTCAAAAAAACACTCCCCTCGCCAGAAATCAGGTCCCCGATGGTCCCGAAATTAGCTGAAAAGACACTATAGACTACAGAGACTTTTATGGTATCGGAATGTATGGGTGGGAGGGTGGTTTTGGGGTTGGTGGGAGGAAGGTAGAAGGGTAATTGACTTGTGTTACACATATGAAGCCGATTGGTGAGGTAGTTTCGCCACCACGGATTTTCCTTTTTTTCCTTTTCTTCGTACGGATACGCTAGAAGTGGTTGGTGGGAGGAAGTTAGGGGTGTGGTGGGGGGAAGGCAGAAGGGTAAGGGACTTGTCACACAAATATGGAACCGATTGGTGCAGTCGTTTCGCCGCCACAGATTTTCCTTTTTTTTCCTTCTGACGGGACCGACAGTCAGCGAGTGGGTGGGAGGAGGGATTTGGGATTTTTGTGGTGGGTAACCTAAAGGGTAAGGTACATGTGGTAAAAATATGAAAGCCATAGGTGCAGTCGTTTTGCTGCTACGATTTATTTTCGGCGAGGACGTATATATACGTCCCTGGCACTAAATAACATGAATAAACTGCTTTGTGTTATTATGTGTTTCATTAACAAAAATGTTAGGTAATATATATATATAGGTTATATATAGCTATGGTAAAGTACTAAAGATTTCATCAGTTCACACCATAATAGCAACAATAACTTTGAACATATTAGGCTTCCCAGAATACCACAATTTTGTTTTATACATTAGGTTATATATATATATATATATATATATATATATATATATATATATATATATATATATATATATATATATATAAGGCTATAAACTTAAGTGAACAAGATAAATTGAAACAAATATTTGCATCATTATAAGCAAAATAATTCAGAAAAAGACAAAAACCTGTCTCCCCCCCCCCCCCTACAACGTTCCCGCGTCTTCCCGCCAACCCGCAGTGCGGCGCTGTTGCCAGATGCGCCCGGACGAACGTAAACTTTCCCGTTTGACTGGAATTTTTTACGATTGACGGGGGCCGCTTACGTCTGACGGCAGAGCGTTTTACGTCTGACGGGGCTGCTCCTGTCAGACGGCCGTGATGGCCGGTCGGTCGTAAAATTTCCTGACTTTTGACATACGGGAGCTCGAGCACCGTATCCGATTCGAATTTCAAAACATACCGGGCGGCATCGCCCGCACCAACCGCCTCCCCGACCCGCGTGGCTACTCCCGCCATGCGTACCAACCCCCCCGACTGTACACAATTTCATTTATGCTGGGGTCACACATTCACGTATATCGCTCCCGACAGCTCCCGTCAGGCGTGATCGCCAATTTTGTGTTCTGACGGGCGTAGTCCGGCCGTGTACGCCCGTATAGACCACGACTATTGCACTTCCCGACAGACGTACCGTGACGGGGCCAGTGTTACGTCAGACGTAATGTAGTCGTATGGAACTACGTACGTGCTTGCGACTTGCGTAAGCATGTCCCCGTTAGTCCGCCTGGGCTGCCCGATTTGCGGGAACACAGGCCACGCCCATGGCCACGCCCCCACAAGACCTGCGTAGCTGAGGCCGTACGTCTTGGGAGTTTGTAGGACTTACGTGGACCGTTTCCGGACAATCGTAGGCACACCCCGTCTGTCCAAACACAGACAAAGACAGTCTTTGTCAACCACGTAGGTCTGGGTTGGAATCTGGGAACTACAAAAGGGCAGGGCTGGCCACAACGTTCCCATTCCCACCCTGACTCGGCACCATGAAGAACATCACGGAATACATCCTGGAGGAGTTCAAGATGGTGAACTCCCTAATCAAACCGGAGAACAGGCATAACACTCGGCTCATTAAATGGATCATTTCCTACATAGAAATGTTAGAACTGCTTGCAATAGCAAACTACATCCATGAAGATGAACAAGAGAAGAAGAAGGAAAGGAGCAAGAGGACAGTGTGGGTGTGGCCATATCTACAACGAAGGCCTGAACATGGCCATTATGAGAAGCTGATGCAAGAGTTGGCCACAGAATGTCCACAACTGTACAAAAACTTCACCCGGGTAGACAAACAACTATTTGATGAGATAGTGGAACGTGTCACCCCCCTCATTCAGAGGAAACCTACGTTCTGGCGGAACCCATTCCTCTGGTCTGCAGGTGGCCATCACCCTACGTTTCCTCGCTACGGGTGATTCCTATAAGAGCCTGCAATACAACTTTCGTGTTGCCCACAACACCATCAGCCAAATTGTTCCAGACACCTGCCAGGCCATCATTTCTGTCTACGGAGATCAGGAGATCAAGACGCCACAATCGCCTGCTGAATGGAAGGAGGTTGCCAGCGGCTATGAGGAACGATGGAATCTGCCGCATTGTGTAGGAGCCATTGATGGCAAACACATACGGATCCGAAACCCAAACTTTGGTGGCACATATTACTTCAACTACAAGAAGTTTTTTTCCATTGTCCTGATGGCAATTGTTGACTCCAACTACAAGTTCATTTACGTCGACGTTGGTGCCATAGGGTCGCTGTTGGAAGGTGCAGGTTCTTCTTCTTCCTCCTCGTCTTCCTCACTCTCATCCACTTCAACCTCGAGCTCTCCACTATCGGGGCCGAGGTCGATAACAACTTCTTTCATCAGGCGTCGAGAGGGCAGGCGGTGAGTTGGAGGGGCCAGGCTGAGAGGGGTCAGAGTTGGAGGGGCCAGGCTGAGAGGGGTCAAAAGGTGAGGTGGCAGACGTCGAGGTGGCAGGGGAAGCCTTCCTGGCCTTCTTCACGCCTTTCTTATGCATGGTACAGGGCAGGGCAGGGCAGGGTGCAGAGGGTGGCAAGCAGGGCAGGGCAGGGTGCAGAGGGTGGCAAGCAGGGCAGGGCAGGGTGCAGAGGGTGGCAAGCAGGGCAGGGCAGGGTGCAGAGGGTGGCAAGCAGGTGGCAGGGTTGGCTTGTTGTTTGCTGCTCCGGTGTGGTAAGAGGTGTGACGGGAGTGTCCCCCGCTGGTCCTTATATACCCCCCGTACAACGTTGCCGCGGCTTCCCGCCAACACGCAGTGCGGCGGTGCTGCCAGATGCGCCCGGACTAACGTTAACTGTCCCGTTTGACGGGAATATTTTACGATTGACGGGAGCAGCTTACGTTTGACCGGGCGAGCTGCTACGTCTTACGGGGCTGCTCCCGTCAGACTTAGCCGATCGCCCGGTCAGACGTAGGATTTCCCGACTTTTGACATACGTGAGCGCGAGCCCCGTATCTGATTTGAAATCCAAAACATACCGGGCGGCCTTGGCCGCACCAACCACCTCCCCGACCAGCGTGGCTACTCCCGCCATGCGTATCAACCCCCACGACTAGACACAATTTCATTTACGTTTTGCGTACTAAGCCCTTACATTTTACGTATTCGGTTGCCAACTACCAATAAATCTTCGTACGGGAGCATACGGGAGCATATACGAGAATGTGTGACCCCAGCATTACGTTTTGCGTAATATTCCCTTACGTTTGACCAAACCACCAATATTCGGGTGCCAACTACCAATAAACCTTCGTACGGGAGCTGTCGGGAGTATATACGTGAATGTGTGAACCCAGCATATGCATCTGTAGTGTGGTCCCCTCACATGAAGAAACATATCCACAAAATTGAGAGGGTACAGAGAGCAGCTACGAGGATGATCCCAGGTTTGGAAAATTTGGAGTACCAAGAGAGGTTCGAGAGATTGAATCTACCTACACTGGAACAGAGAAGGAAACGAGGACAGCAAATTCAGATATACAAATGTGTTAGAGGTATTGACAAAATCGACCAAGAAAACTTCATAGAGAGGGATGGAGGTGAGAGAACAAGAGGTCACAGCTACAAACTGAAAGTGCCTAATAGTAAATCTGATCTGAAAAGTAAAAGATTTCCTACCAACTCGATTAGTGGGTGGAACAAATTGCCAGCCGAAGTAGTGTCTGCACCATCAGTGCATAGTTTCAAGGCACGGTATGACAAACATATCTTAGGAGGCGGGAATTAACGAGCATGCTCACTCCCGCAAATACAACTAGGCTAGAGTAAGTACAACTAGTGTAAGTACACACACACAACATTAACCTAAGTATTAACCTGTTCTTTACCGCCCTACCCCTCCCCGCTCCGGTACCTAACACCCCCCCCCCCCCCCCCCAAGTTTTTTGCCTCGCTCCGTGGGCCCGTGGGGTAGTTTATAATTTATCAGAACTCCATTACTTTTTGGCTTTTGTTGTTTTTGTTTTGTTTTGCGAAGTACGGTACATCTTGACCAAGAGATATGTTTTTTTATGAATAATAATATGTTACCTGTAATATACAGAGCCTATGTATAACAAATTACATAACTAAATTGTCAATATACATATAAATATGATACAGGGCAGGGGTAAAACGCCGATAAAGGTACTCCGGTCTCGCCTACCGTAATTTGGTAACTCCAACTTCAGCTGTGGATTATACTTCCTTTCTTTCTTCATCGGTTTGTTTACACATGCCAGCTGGAAGCACACACTCTCACTTGTCACTTTAAAGGTAAAATATATCATATTTAAGCATTTCCATAGGTCCTACAAGTTATTAAGTGAACATATCTGCGAGGCAGAGCAAGATTCGCCGATTCGCGGTGCGGACAAGGTCTATAACTTTCTGAATAATCATAAAACCACATCACCTGCACTCAAAATGGCGGTTCCTAGCGAACTAGCAGTAAACAGCTGACTCTGTGTGCGATGCCAGAGGTACGATGAGCAGCCTGTGGCAAAATGCAGATTTTTATAAAAACGTACGCGATTTTTGCGGTCGGTCAATAACAGTACCATTGTTTTGGGTGGCCTGATGCTACCTTTATCGCATAAATCTACTTCTTATATGTTATATTCAATATATTTCAAAGTAAGATATGGTACAAAGGAGTACAAAGGAAATCAAGCAACAACAGATCTAGTGACCCTTCTAGGTTGCTTGTCCTCCAAAACACTGAGGATCAAGTGTCCAAACAGTGGTTTAGAGTGGGTAAGGGAACATTGGAAAGGGAATTACTGCCCTGGAACTAATGTCCGTGGCAGGATCACCATAAGTGTCATAAGTGCCATTATGGTCACCATAAGTGTAGCCTATCAAGTTGAAGCCAAAGCCATTTTCCGAACTACGATGTTTTTTTTGTGTTTTTTGTTTTGTTTAGTGGTTTAAGGGATGAGGTCACGAGGAACCTATTTACCCTAGCATAGACCTATTTTACTGTTAGGCGATCAGAACAGAGGCAAGGGGTGTGAGGAGATTGCCCAACTATCTCCACCAGCCGAGAATCGAACTCGGTCCTCCCGGTTAGAAACCGAGCGCTCTACCAATGTCGCTACTGGTCACCCCTAACTACGATGTCTAATGGTATATAATTACCTTGGAAATAATGGCTATAAATCGCGAATTGTGTAATAAATATGTGTTACATTTATTTATTGACATGCTTATAATATTATGTAGTTTTCGTATATAATTGAAGAACAGTGTAATGGGTTAAGATTCGAAATATCAGGCAAGTCTTACTCATTCAGTGAAGAAAAATGGCTGACTTTCGGTTTCTCGTCATATTTCAGGCTAATATGGAGAATGTAGCTTTAGTATCAGCATTTCCACACATGATTTACAATTGTGAATAACTGAAAATCTTGTATGACAACGAGGAGCTGTGTAAATTGGTGAAAATAGGATAATATTGAGACAATTCGGATGGCCTTAAATCGACTTTGGTAAGTATTCAAATTACGTATTATTATGTGACCTAGGTACGAAATATGCATATACAGTATATGCAAAGCTGAAGGCTTTCTGAATCATATGTAGGGGGTATAAGAAAGATATGAATTAAATTACCAAAGTTATAGGGTGTTATCGACATCGGTGAAAAATGAACCATCTTCCATCCACCAATATATTCGCCGTTTCGCGCCACTTTCACTTAGGTTTACCATGTTATTACATGGCTACCGTAAGCCGATTTTAGTGTTTTAAGTGACTTATGAATAGCTGCTTAGAGTGTGCTCTTTATGAATATACCAATGAAAGTTATATACAGAAAGTTTTTATATGCGTAATGTGCAAATGAAAATCGGTACTTTTATTGACCGACGGTACCTTCATCGGCGTTTTCCCATAGAGAAATATAATAAATATACAGAACATATAAAGTATTTATTTATTTACCTTGTTTGTTTGGTAGAAATCCATCAATATTTAGGTGGTCAGGAGGTCCAAAGTAGGGTAGGTGAGGGTGGGGCGGTGCACTCCGAGGCAGGCGCACTTGGCACACCTCAGCACCTGGTACACTCCGAGGCTGGTGCACCTTGGTGGCCGAGTGTCTTACTGAGAGTGCCAGGCCTGGAAGTGTTCAGGGGAACACAAACCAGGCAATTCAGGGCAGGCAGAGCGATATTTTCTGACCAACTTTGGCCTGCCTTCCTTCTGACACACCCTGCACTTTTTCTGTGGCTGCCGATTTTTCTCAGTGGCAGGTATGGTCAGCACTCAGCAGTCCATGTACCGGTCCAGCTGCACCCGCTCCACCAGCTCCACCCTGCCTTTTCTTCTTCTTTTCTTTCTTCTTAGGGGATCTTTCTTCCTTCTTGACCACACATAAGGCAGCATATCCCATAGAGATCTCGCTCTCGGAGAGGAGTTCATGAATTACCATGTTGATAAATTCGCCAAACTCTATAGTTTTCAGGTTTGGGTGAAGGTTTGTTCTGGCATTGTACATCATTCTTGTAATCATGTGGAGGCCTATCTTTTTTAACTAAGCATAGGATTTTCGTGTTGGATCAATTGGCTCTAGAAGTTGGTCTACCAAATCCATGGACCCCATTTGCTCGCTATACCGCTGATTTGGTGATGGTTTCTTGACAAACTCCTGTCTGCCACCCCTTCAGGTGACGAGTTCGTTCGTCAAATCCTGCTTCATATTTTGTTGTTATGACATGCACATATTTTGTGTCTCTGAATTTGATCAATAATATGTCATCTTTCCTGGCGAAGAGTGCCTTTCTGTAGATTTTCTGTCTTCATTACCTGTGGGACACCTCTGTTTGGACGAATGGTACCTGTAGTAAGGGTGTCTCTCTCTAACAGGTACTCAGAAAGGCGCATACTGGAGTACCAGTTGTCAAGCACAACATGTCTTCCTTTGTTCAGGAGGTCGACCATCAGGTAAACAGGAACACGTTCTGACTTGGACAAGGCAGACAACTCAGGATTTTCCAACATCTCGTCGTACAGTCTCGGTGTATAGAGGCAGAAATTCCAGGTGTAACCTCTGGCACAAGGGGAGCTAGGGCACATAGCAAACAACTTTATGCCAAAACGCTTCCTTTTTGTCTTGATGTATTGGCGGAATATATATGCCCTTGTATAAGATGAGACTCGTCTACAGCAAAATTCTCGCCTGCTGAAAAGTAAAGCATTTTTTTTTTCCTGCAGCATGGTGAAAAGTCCCTATTCTTGTCATTGTTTGTTTTTTTCGGTTCATCATCATCGGGGTGAGAGTAGCGAATGAATCGTTGTATTTGTGAAAAACGATTCCGACTCATTATGGCAGAAGTGAAAACAGCTGGGCCGTGGCACAGTATAGGCCTAGACGTGCTCCAATAGTCCGAAATCTTGGGCAGTTTGTTCAATCCCATCAAAAGTTGGAAGGAAATAAACACATTCATCTATGCCTCATCCACATCTCTCCATTTTCTCCCCATGAACCTGTTTGGCTTGATGTTTGGATTTTCCCTGAAAAACTTGTGAGCCCTCTCATTCGTCCAGACACAAAGACTGCACTAGGCCTATGTCCTTCGTTATAAACAACTGAAAACAGTCTAAAGCACTCATATCCCTCTCTTCATGATGTGCAATAATTCCAGGGTGCACATCCGGATAATTTTGGTCTACATCAGGCAAAATGGTGGGTCTTTGATTGGCAAAAGGGTCTCCCATGAGTGTGAAACAAGGGGTAGACGGTCCTGGCATATCATAGTCAGTTTCGTCACTACTACTCGCTTGGCTGTCATTTTCGGGCATATATTCTTCATCATCGTCAGATACAGATATATCTGACTGAGTAGCATTGTCATCGGAGCCTTCAAACTAACTATCTAGGTCCATATCACTCGCAGAATCACTGTCTGAGGCCGCCATAAGTAATCCAATACACCCTATGCTGACAAAGATGTGAGACAGACTGGTGGGCGGTGGCTGAGTGGCTGAGTGGCCGAGTACAAGATATAATGAGGAGAGAGACGAGTTGGAGAGGTACTGTACATGAGGAATAGAGTTGGGGAGAGGGTGGGAGGAGATTAAGCAGAGAGAAGATAGAGGGGTAGGGGCGCTATTGGGGTTAACACAGGAGATGGAAACACAAGACATGGAGATGGTGAAGAGGATGTTGGAGAAAATGTGGAGGAAGAGAAAATGGGTAAGGGGGGGGGGGGGAGCGGAGGTGAGGGGGAGGGGGGAGGAAGTGAAGGGGGGGGGGTTTATAGCAAAACAAAAACAAAATGTCTCTTAAACTATCCTTCTACTCTAAACTTTCCCTCCTACTAACGTTTCTGAGCCAGTACCGATACAAAGGTCAGCCCTGTGGATCTGCACGGTCTGCGGGCGGGTTCTAAAGAAGAAGAAGATGAAGAAGGCTCTGGTGGGCATGTCCCGAGGCCAGGGATACAGCAGGGCCTCGGTTGCTAGGCAACCGGGGTTCAGCTTGAGCTTGATGCCATGATTCATTATAGTTATATATTATATAACTTGATATAGGTCATTATATATCATAGTTATGTAATATAAACAATGAATAGCGGCTCGCTTGGTGTAGTGACTAGCGTCTCGGACTTCCACCCAGAAGGCCCGGGTTCGCGCCCACGCTCGGCGCATTAAAGATTTTTCACAAGCACTGAGTCGTTACCATCCCTCATGAGCAAAGGGATGGGGTAGTAGTACAGGACCCCAATGGAAATACGCCTAATCGGCCTTATTGAGCTATCCTTAGCTAGCTTAGCATGCGCTAGCTTTAAGAACTATTATTATTATTATTATTATTATTAATAGGGTATAATATGCCCCCCACCACAAAATTGAGTCATTGGCATAATGTCATTACTCATGCCAGAGCCATGACAAGAGTAATGATATCAGAGTCTTAGTTGCCATAAACTACAACATGTGTGATCATAAAAATCCCCAAACCGCGAATGGTAACCCAATATGCACCCCTATATAGCTTAAACCTGAGGGGTACGCGGTTCCTCCCCGTACTTTAAAGAGGTTTATGGGGGTAAACTTTTGTGGAATTCGGTAATGAAGGGTTGAGGCTTTGAAAAGGGAGAATAAAAAATAACCTACAAAACTAAATCGGGTGTGGAAAAATTAACCTAATCAAAACTATACAATCGTCTTAATACAGGACAAAATGGCGTCATCATACTGAAAGGGTTAATAAATCAATGTTAAGGGAAAATGGGCCGTTTGTCTAGATCTCCTTCTCCCTCATGTTTAGCCCCATTAGTTTTCAGATTTTCAGATGTTTGCCCCATTAGTTTGTCAATATTAAGACCTTTCGAGCCATTTCTTTGTCAATATTTAGACCTTTCGTGCTATTTAGGTGTCGATACTTTTCCTGGCGAACGATAGTGAACCTGTAATTTTGGATTCATCGGCCGGGACATTTTTCTACCGAAAAATGTACAAATTAATCTAAAAGGGGGATCTAATGATCTCTATAAACAATCTCTATAAACCCTCTATATACGATCTCTATAAACCCTCTATATACGATCTCTATAAACCCTCTATATACGATCTCTATAAACCCTCTATATACGATCTCTATAAACCCTCTATATACGATCTCTATAAACCCTCTATATACGATCTCTATAAACCCTCTATATACGATCTCTATAAACCCTCTATAACGATCTCTATAAACCCTCTATATACGATCTCTATAAACCCTCTATATACGATCTCTATAAACCCTCTATATACGATCTCTATAAACCCTCTATATACGATCTCTATAAACCCTCTATATACGATCTCTATAAACCCTCTTAATAAAATATGTATTTAAACTACATAAAATCGTCTAAATCTAGCCGGAATCAGAGGTAAAAAGGCGTCATGGTGCTGAAGGGGTTAAATACTTCAAGTTGTGAAGGATTTGTCAATTTCTCCCACGTCTTCGAAAGTCCTTTTCTACGCTAGCGTCATGATGTCTGATGTCCGGGTGGAATGTTGTGAGGCGCCGGGTTCTGTTGGGGTCGTCATGGTAGAGTATTATCTAAAGCCAGTGTCACACGAGCGCTTTTTACGGCAATTTTCAATGAGCAAGTTCTTTCTCGTGATATTTTGAGACTTTTTCACATTGGAATCGGAAACTAGACTGGAAGTAGATTATGTTAGGTGGCAGATTTTTGAAATAACTGAAATTTTAAGCCTGCCAGACTACAATTGCTCGTAGGAATTGACGGGAAAATCGCTCGTGTGACACCGCCTTTATTACTTGACTACGCACCTGCCCTGAGCTAGACGAACTGTTGATTTTGACTGTGCATACTGTAAACATATTATGAAAAGGGTATTTAAATTATACTAATATATTCTTTTGGAGGTAATGAACCCATCAAGTATGGGGATGGAGGGGTGAATCGCTATCGATATACCAATGATTGCTTACTCCTTTTGAATACCCTAGATTTGTTACCGTACACCTTACCCTTCACGATACGATGCAAGGGAAGCATTTTGATTGACCAGGTTAATGTGCATTGTGAAATGGTCTGGGGTATAAAACAAGGTACTGTATCTACAATCATTGGGTATATTGATTAATTATGATTGGCCTTTCTATCCTTATACTGGATGGGTGTATTACAATGGAAAAAATATTTTAGAGTAATATTACAAACACTGTCATTACCCTTTCCGTACCTTAGTTAAACCCATATTTTTAGGAGCAATTGTGAACCATTAAATTAAGAAAAAAATAGTGTTTCAATAGTTTAGGTGTTGTAAAATGAATACACAAACCGACTACATCTAATTAGCTCCGCCAGTGAAGTTGGAGGGGGGTTTGTGTCTTTGCTTCCGTTTATCTGTTTGTCTGTAAACAAGATATCTAATTTAATGATGTGTTCTATTTTTGTTCTATTCTATGCGAATTTTTATTTGCTGTGTACAGGAACTAGGACGACCTCTAAAAGAACCAGTATGATATCTACAATAACCAGTACGGCCTCTAAAGGAACCAGTACGGCCTCTACAGGGACCAGGACGGCTTCTACAGGGACCAGGACGGCCTCTACAGGAACCAGTACGGCCTCTACAGGGAACAGGACGGACGGTATCTACAGGAACCAGGATGGCCTCTACAATATCCAGTAATGCCTCTAAAAGAACCAGGACGGCTTCTACAAGAACCAGTACGGCTTCAATCGTAGAGAACCTAGTTGGCTTGACAGAACCCCCCCCCCCCTTCCTCGACTCATTTACCCCCTCCTACGCCACTTGAAGTTGCTAGGCTCCACATGCTCCTGGATGGGCCAGTTGGGGTTTATTCCTGCATAAATTTCTCCGAGATCAACTGCATACTGCCAATGAGATGCAATATCTACTTTGAGCTGTGCAACATTGCCTATGAGGCTGGCAACGTCCTTTATTAGAATACAATATACTATATCCATGATATGCCGAGCAAGAGTTACGTTATGATTCCTGAGGAAATCAATATTCTGATTGATGCTTGCTATAAACCCGAGTTCCAAATCAAGATCGTGGAAATTACCCTCTTCGATACGGAGGTTGGTCGCGTCAACGAGCTCGTTGGCCTTTTCGATGGTTTGAACATGTTGTTCAATAACCCTGTTGACATCGTCAAAATCCTGGTTGACCCCAACGATAATCTGGTTGATTTCAGACATAACTGGGCTGTCTTCACTAACAAAATCGAGTTTTGCAATTGCCAGGTTGTTATCAATAACATCCTCGTTTTCTTCAATTACCATGTTTATTTCCAGGTATTCTTCTACGTTATCCAAGGGATATAAATCAATATCGTGGAAGTTCATAGCTAAAATGTGTTAAATCACTGAATAGTATTGTTTATGAATGTATGTATTGATACAAACGCTCTTAACAGTAATCCTTTGACCAAATTACATGAGAGAATGCAAGACACTACTAATCAATCAAACTCAGAAGAATAATGAATCCCTTACTTCGAGCGCACCGCACCGATAATTTCAACTAAAATATCGACATAGCCTTTTGGTGTTATGCTGGGTCAGATTGAAGTCATTCATAACTTTGTTTATCGTATAAAATTCGTTGTTATTTTTTAAATAAAAATAAGGAATATTTGTAGCCTACATGAAAATTACTCTAAATATAGCATAATGTTAAGGACATTCATCATATTTTGTGTAGTTATCCATTCTAACGTTTTCTCTTATATTCATATAAGAAAACTGAGTTATTATGGGTAACTAAATTATTTAATATGAGCACACCTCCAATCATAAGCTAACACATAAACACACACACTCTTTAGCTTTAGCTTTAGCTTGGGGACCCGCAGAGGGCTGCACGCGGGCAGCATGATATACGGGGGTTGTGTGGGGAGTAATGGGACTAATGAGAAGGATGAGGATAAGGAGAAAAAATGTTTGGTGATCCTTGCTTTAAAACTATCAAGAGTGGGACTGTTAACTATAATTATGAGATGGAAGGTGATGCCACTCCTGGATGCTGCGGGGAAAAAATTAGTAGTGAGTACCCAAATAATTATGCCGGTGCTTGCCTGGTATGTGTGGTATTTTCGGGTGTGGCTGCCTCTTGTGGATCGTATATTTGTATGGTGTAAATATGTCTACTAGATTGTTTGTGAATTTGTATAGCATGTGTTGTCTGTGTATTTGTCTTCTTGTTGCAAGTGTCTAATTTAATTTCTTGTTTAAGCAAAGTAACCGATATAGTGTGTCTGTAATTACGTCTGATCCATCTTGCCGCTTTATTTGGTATTGCTTCAAATATAGTCCCTTTAGTAACATAGCTGCAGCCGCTATGCCTTGACAGTAGCCCCATGAGGAGCATGACGTGTTTTGACAGTTTATTCGGGCTATCATTAGATGATATTATATAATTTAAGAAGGTTCTGTTGTGATTAAATGATAAAGACTATCTCAATGAACCCTCTGACTTGCATGAATCCTTCCCAATCTAAATGAAAGCATGAAATAATAGACAGAATTTTCTGTCATGACGCGTCACAATCCTCAAGGGGCTATATACTAGTACTAATATTTTGGCTAATATTAGACAATATTATTAACCTTATAATACTATGTAAATCAAAGAATAATTGAGATACATTTTACAGCCATAATATCGTCTAATACCATACTCTGTTTCATTTTATCTGACGGTAAATTGAATCCCTTAGCAGCTAATTTCTCGAAATTTAATGGAAAATTTTGAAACCACTATGTATCTGCATCATAATAAAACCATTTGCATATAATTATCACCGTATTTCACTGCAAAATCTTTAAAATAACTGAGAAATCATGATGTGAAGTTTTCAATTTACCGTCAGTTGAAAAGAAACCGGGTATAGTCGGTTTAATATGGTAAATGGAATCCCCTAGCAGTCTTTCCCTCTTCCTATGACTTGAATTGCTTCAAACTCCGTGTGTCCAGGCATTTTAGCTCCATCGTCCCTTGATTTCGGTTCTGTCACTCTTTGAAATCTGGGGGAGGCATTCGCTGCAGGCAGTTATGCCTTTTGTCTCCCTCATTCACATAGAAAACAAAATTAACCCCTTCTGTACCGGTGACGTCTTTTAGTATTTTATTTCAGCTACATTTACACGATTTGATGTATCTTAGGAAGGATATATGGTAGCTAAAAGGATTAATTGAGACAGCCTGTAGTTTTATATTGGTAGACGTCCTTCCAAAACTGAATAAAATCATGTGATTTTGTATAGCATTTGTTGTCTGTGTATTTGTCTTCTTGTTGGGAATTCCATCCTGCAGGTGTGGTCCACAAACTTGAAGCTAACATCTGTTTCAGCTCAATGGTGAGGTCAGGTAACAAATCAAGTTGGAAAATTTGGGGGATAACGACAGCGGATTATAGCAAATAGGTAATTCCTTTGTGTGTGTGTGTGTGTGTGTGTGTGTGTGTGTGTGTGTGTTAGAAAAAAATATGAAACTTGCTGTGAAAGATTACCAATAGCTTACGTGTAGCTAAGAGTCATCAAGTGTAGCCTACAACAAACTCGTATTGTTTAGTGTTCAGTATCATAAACTATTCCTTATAAATTGCTAAATTAAGGCAGTGAAAACACAGTTAAGCTAATATATATTTGTGTCAGGTCAGGTATTCCTGCTATCAGTAACATGTAATCTGATACTACCTGTTTCATGGTCGGATTGTCGGCGACTAAACCGGCTCCCCCTCCGGGTCCTCACTTGGAGGGTGGGTGGCTAGACACCCTGCAGGACTAAAAGCAATACCTGTCAAAGGGCGGATGAACTACTGTATATATTAGTCAACGGCCATTTAGCAAACTTATGGTATTTTACCATGATGGATGTTTAGGATGTTGCCATAGCCTGCACCAAGGTCTTCCATTGTCCGTTTACATCCATCCCTGCTGTTTGGTGCTATACAACAACTTTCCTTCCTTTTCCTGCAATCTCCTGTTTTTTTCCCCACGGTGGTTAGCAGGCCAATGAGGAAGACTTTTGAGTCTGGTGGATTTTCAGGAGATTTGGCATTCTTTTTCTGTTTCTAGTCTTTTCTAAACAAATAAAATCCAGCGCTACTGGTCCCCCCTGGATATGGTGTCTTTGGGGCTTGTTTTATACCTTACCCAGATGTGATGGCTCCGTCTGGGTCGACCTGTTTATATCCATCTTTATGTATTTGTATATAGGCAGTTATGCCTTTTGCCTCCCTCAATCACATAGAAAAAAAAAAAAAAAAAAAAAAAAAAAATGGATTGCTTTCAACTTTTTCTGTTTTTGTTTCTACTTTTGTCCGGTGATATAGAAGTTAATCCCGGTCCTCACAGACAACCTGTTACAAGTTGTCGTGTATTTTATTCCAATATGCGTGGTCTCTATAAGAACATCAAGGATCTTACATTGGCATCTGTTGATTATGATATTGTCTTTTGTTCTGAAACCCTTGTCTCTGGTTATAGAGATTATTCTGAACTTCTTATACCTAACTTCGGTAAACCAGTTCTTATTCGGCGTGATTCTATTCCTCGTGCTCATGGAATGAGCTTGTATATTAGATCTGGGTATAATGCTCAGCACTTAACTAAGCATATTTGTAAATGTCATGAGATGCAGTTAGTTAAAGTTTCCAGCAAGTATCATAATCATTACAATTTTAGCCTGTACAGAAATCCTGATGTTAACAATGACATATATGACTGCCTTTTAACAGCCATGGCTTCAATACAGTCTGTAGATGTCAAACCATCTTTTATTTTTGTTGGTGATGTCAATACGCATCATCAAGAGTGGTTGAACTCGGTCTCTCCAACTAATAGAAATGGTCATGCTGCATTGGATTTTGCAAACTTATCTGGTTGTGAACAGCTAATCCAAGGACCTACTCATATGTCTGGAAATTGTCTTGATCTAATACTAACAGACATTCCTGGCGTTGTAGAAACCTCCGTTCTTGTACCTGTTGGCACTTCCGACCACAATGCCATCATGTGTAAAATTAATCTTGATTTTTCTGTTCCTGATATTACTCTCTCACGTAAAGTCTACCTTAAATCCCGGGTTAACTGGGACAACGTTTGTAATGATGTTTGTAATATTGAGTGGAATCACATACTAAGATCTCATGACCCGGTTTCAGCTCTCAACAATTCCCTTCTTGGTATCCTTCGCAAAAGAGTTCCATCAAAGACAATTAAGTCTCGTATCAGGGATAAAGCATGGTTTAATGATGACTGCAAGCGTGCATTTGATGACAAACAGACTGCATATCGTCTATGGAGGCGTAATCAAACCCCCTTGCATTGGGAAAATTATGTTTTTAAAAGGGCAGCTGCACAGAGAGTTTATGATGGTGCTGAGAGGGATTATAACTCCCATCTTCAGGATGTTCTGGCAGGAGCTACACAGCCTCATAAATGGTGGTCCGCTTTGAAATCCTCTTTATTTGGAATAGATTCCTCCATGCCTCCTCTTTGTGATTCTGATGGCTCCATCTCTTTTTATCCATTATCGAAGGCCAATATTCTATCTAATAATTTTATTAATAAGCAGAGTAATCAGGAATTGTCTTTGCCATTGACATGTTTCCCTAGACCCAACCTCAATTCAATGGCATTCAAATCAGCTGAACTGAAAAGGTACTTGCTGGATCTTGATACCTATGGTGGCACAGACCCGGATGAGTTTTTCCCTCTCTTTTTTAAAAAGGTTGCAGTGGTCTTGGCACCTAAATTGGCAGTGGTGTTTAGGTTGCTTTTGAAATCAGGTAGTTTTCCTCTTTGCTGGCGTAAGGCTATTATCACTCCTATTCCAAAGGGAAATACTGCCTCATCATCTCCTAATGACTATCGCCCTATCTCCATTACACCTATCCTATCCAAGCTCTATGAGAGGCTTTTGTCCAGACGCCTTTCCTCTTATTGTAATAGTCATAATTTGATACCAAACTCACAGTTTGGTTTTCGTAAGGGACTGGGTACATGTGATGCACTTCTGACACTCACCCATGACTTGCAATCTTCATTGGACCAGGGACATGAGTCTCGCGTCGTGGCTATTGACTTTAGTTCTGCTTTTGATTTAGTCAACCATAAAGCACTTCTGTTTAAGTTACAGCTCATTGGTATTGGTGGCAATTTTTAAAGGATCTTTGAAGATTTTTTGACGAAAAGATCTCAGTCTGTGGTCATTGATGGGTGTCATTCCCCTTCTGTTACTGTTGTTTCTGGTGTTCCACAAGGCAGTGTCCTTGGGCCTTTGCTTTTTATTATTTTTACTGCTGACCTGTGTTCCGAGCTTGAAAATAAACTAATCTCCTATGCTGATGATACAACTTTATATGCGTCAATTGCATCACCAATAGATCGACACGTAATTGCTACTGCTCTGAATAGGGATTTAGCCAAAATTACATCATGGTGTGAACTTTGGGGCATGAAACTTAATGCTAGTAAAACACACTCCATTATCATCAGCAGATCTCGTACCTTGGATCCTCCCCATCCTTATCTACAAGTTTCTGGCGAGCAAATTGAGAATGTGGATACTCTGCGTTTGTTAGGAGTTACTCTTGATCCCAAACTTACTTTTGAAAAGAATATTCGTTCTTTCTCCTCTTCCATTTCCCAAAAAATTGGTCTGCTTCGCAAGGTTTATAAAACATTTGCTTGTGACGCCACAGTTATCAAGTCTTTTTATGCTTTTATTTTGCCACATTTCGAGTACTGCTCACCTGTCTGGTTGTCAGCAGCTGACTGCCATCTCAAGTTGCTTGACAGGTCGCTAAATTCCATCAGTTTTATTCTACCTCATTTGTCTCTTGATCTGTGTCATCGACGTAAAGTTGGTGCCCTTAGTCTTTTATTTAAAGTTTTTAACAACCCTCAGCATCCCTTACATGGGTTCTGCCTGGGCCCTATGTCCGGGCTCGTGCAACTAGATTCACAAGCAATCTTAATTATCTTGCCATGAGCCGTGTTAATTTTTCTACTACACAGTTTTCACGGTGTTTTGTGCCGGCCATGGTTGACTTGTGGAATAAGTTGCCAAATGAGCTAGTCAATTCAGCTAATATCTCCATTTTTAAGTCTAGAGTTAATGCTTTTTTGCAGCATTAATTCTAATTTTTAAACTTATTTTATTCTATTTTATTGTATTATATTTAAGCTTGATATCCTCCACTGCATAATATGTTATCTGTGTTTAATATGTGTATGTGTACAGTACAGTATACAGTGTATGTTTTTATTTTTTCCTAAGTTGCCATAGTCTCTCTCCAGTGCCTCCGGGTGTTTTGTGTGGATTGATCTTGATGGTGTTTCTGCACCCTGGTTGGAGACTTCGGCATCTCATATAATAATAATAATAATAATAATAATAATAACCAATGGTAGTTATTACCAATTACCTCGAGGTTTTCTTAATAAAGATAATCAATGTGTATATGAGCAAAATTGTACAGTGATCATTTTAAAATGTGCTGGCTTAGATATGAGTTGAGCCAGTTGTATTATCTTTTAGCAAAATATTTTCATTTAATTTCAGTTATTTATTTTGCTTGTGGAAAAGCTGTCACGAACCCCTCAAGGTCATCTGAGCGTAAATATACGATTAATAAGTCACAGCCTCTTCAATATAAATATTAATAAGTCACAGCCTCTTCAATATAAATATTAATAAGTCACAGCCTCTTCAATATAAATATTAATAAGTCACAGCCTCTTCAATATAAATATTAATAAGTCACAGCCTCTTCAATATAAATATTAATAAGTCACAGCCTCTTCAATAAATATTAATAAGTCACAGCCTCTTCAATATAATATTAATAAGTCACAGCCTCTTCAATATAAATATTAATATTAAGCCTCTTAATATATAATAATAAGCCTCTTCAATATAAATATTAATAAGTCACAGCCTCTTCAATATAAATATTAATAAGTCACAGCCTCTTCAATATAAATATTAATAAGTCACAGCCTCTTCAATATAAATATTAATAAGTCACAGCCTCTTCAATATAAATATTTTACATTCATGAATCAACCAGGTACAAATCTTTATAGTTCGTGAAAGTATAAGCAATAATAAAATATTTAACTAAGGCAATAATATGTATAATTTCCTTCTGCAATATAAAGAGTAGATACTTGAATGTGGCCACAGGGCTATTTTATCTTGGTGATGAGCGGATGTGGTGGCGGAAGTGCCATGTATGCAGAGTTTAGTATCTAGTTAGCTTTCTCATGACCAGACTATTTGTTTTACCTCCAATCAACTGTATAATACCAAATCCATAAGAAAAATATACCGTATATGCAGTAAATATACCGTATATGCAGTAAATATACCGTATATGCAGTAAATATACCGTATATGCAGTAAATATACCGTATATGCAGTAAATATACCGTATATGCAGTAAATACCGTATATGCAGTAACGTATATGCATAATATTTGATTAAACACCGAATGAATCTTCAAATAATGCACTCGTTTCCAGGGACTACATTGAAGTCAAACGGTCGTCAACCAACACTTAATATGCCGTTTTTTTTTTTTTTTTTTTTTTTTAAGCGTGTGATTGTGAGATTGAATATACTTAGTGGGTATTTCAAAAATGTCAGGGGGTAAGGAAATGTGATTTGTATATTAGAAGACTGTGATTAACGATGTGGAGGGAGGTGGGATCTCGTTGGGGGTGGAAGTTTCGCTCCCAGGAATTTTTGTTCCTGTGGTATTTCAATAATAATAATAATAATAAGGGGACAACCACTGGTAAGGCAATACATACTGCTCAAAGAACCATTATTCTATTGCAGTATATATATATATGAAGTAATGGATGTTTTTTGTTAGTTGGATGGAGGTCTTGGGAGGACAAAACAAATCATTAATAGGCTTAAATGAAATAATCGACTTAGAAAGACCGTACCCCCTTTCCCCTTAAGGGGAGGTTTCCACTTGAGGGATTATTTTATCAACCCCTTTCTCCCTCATGTTTAACTCCACTGCTATTGAGATTTTAAGACGTTCGCCCCATTAGTTTGGCGATTTTAAGAACTTTCGCCCCATTTCTGTAAACTATTAGACATTTCGTACCATTTAGGCGTCGATTTTTTTCCTGGCGAGCGATAGCGAGTCTGTAATGTAACGGCCGGGACATTTTTCTACCGAAAAATTTACAAATTTGTCTTGAAGGGGGTCAAGGGAGTGTAATTTTTAAGCTTGATGGAGGTTTAGGGTACAAACTAGATACCTCCCCTTAATAACTACAAGGCGTGGAAAGCCGAGAAGAAGATGGTGTCAGAATGTGTGTCAAAGCGTGAAAAGGGAATGGTTGATTTCATTTTTTTTTTTCAATTAATTGTTGGGTTGGTGAAAACGAATGTGAAATAATCCTATGTAGCGAGGAAACCTGTACTTATATCTCAATTTGGTGACCGGTCAACTCAACCAGTAGACCATTTCAACCAGTATCTCTCAACCAGTACCAAATCAACCAATACGGTTAGGTTAGGTTAGTACTATATATTTTGGCACTGGTTTGGTTGGTCTGGGTTAATTTGGCACTGGTTGAGAGCTACTGGTTGAAATGGTCTACTGGTTGAGATGACATGGAACCCTCAATCTGGTAATGTTACAATATATGTTTACATTACACAGTACAGTACAGTACATGCATAAGTACCGTAGTCCACTAATATACCAAATTAGGTTAGGTTAGGTTTTGGTTACGTTAGGTTAAGGGGAGGTTTTTAGTTGATTCCCTAGACTTCCATCAAGCTTAAAATTACTCCCCCTTGACCCCCTTTCAAGATAAATTTGTACATTTTTCGGTAGAAAAATTTCCCGGCCAAAGGCCGGTTCCCCTTAAATTACAGGCTCGCTATCGCTCGCCAGGAAAAAATCGACACCTAAATGGCATGAATGGTCTTAAAATTGACAGAAATGGGGCGAGGGCCCCAACAGCGCCCCTACCCCTCTATCGTCTCTCTGCTTTATCTCCTCCCACCCCCTCTCCCCAACTCTATTCCTCATGTATCCCTCCAACTCGTCTCTCTCCTCATTATATCTTGTACATTCCGTTACTATGTGCTCTACGTCCTCCACTATTGGGTCTCCTCCCATTTCACATTGGTTGCAGTGCGGTCCCATTCCATTCCATCTCCTTGTTCTCTCATTCGTCTCTAGCGATCCTGTCCTTACTTTAAACAGTAGTTTCGATCCCCATCCTCCATCATAGAATAGCTCTCTAGCTGGTTTTTCCTTCTCTCTGTAATATGACAGCGTGGCTTTATTTTAGTGCCAGGCCTGGAAGTTGTCAGGCTGCTGTGAAAACAGCTGGGCCGTGGCACAGTATAGGCCTAGACGTGCTCCAATAGTCCGAAATCTTGGGCAGTTTGTTCAATCCCATCAAAAGTTGGAAGGAAATAAACACATTCATCTCTGCCTCATCCACATCTCTCCATTTTCTCCCCATGAACCTGTTTGTATTTTCCCTGAAAAACTTGTGAGCCCTCTCATTCGTCCAGACACAAAGACTGCACTAGGCCTATGTCCTTCGTTATAAACAACTGAAAACAGTCTAAAGCACTCATATCCCTCACTTCTTCATGTGCAATAATTCCAGGGTGCACATCCGGGTAATTTTGGTCTACATCAAGCAAAATGGTGGGTCGTTGATCGGCAAAAGGGTCTCCCATGAGTGTGAAACAAGGGGTAGACGGTCCTGGCAATGGCGACCCCTCAACACTCGTATCTGACTCGTCAATATCATAGTCAGTTTCGTCACTACTACTCGCTTGGCTGTCATTTTCGGGCATATATTCTTCATCATCGTCAGATACAGATATATCTGACTGAGTAGCATTGTCATCTGAGCCTTCAAACTAACTATCTAGGACCATATCACTCGCAGAATCACTGTCCGAGGCCGCCATGGTGCAATAAGTAATCCAATACACCCTGTGCTGACAA
Source organism: Paralithodes platypus (assembly GCA_032716605.1). NCBI lineage: Eukaryota > Metazoa > Arthropoda > Malacostraca > Decapoda > Lithodidae > Paralithodes > Paralithodes platypus. The sequence continues at coordinate 5,890,409 of CM064512.1, forward strand.
AGGTGTGAGACAGACTGGTGGGCGGTGGCTCTGGTCTGGTGGGCATGTCCCGAGGCCAGGGATACAGCAGGGCCTCGGTTGCTAGGCAACCGGGGTTCAGCTTGAGCTTGATGCCATGATTCATTATAGTTATATATTATATAACTTGATATAGGTCATTATATATCATAGTTATGTAATATAAACAATGATTGAATTGAGTTATTGGCATAATGTCATGACTCATGCCAGAGCCATGACAAGAGTAATGATGTCAGAGTCTTAGTTGCCATAAACTACAACATGTGTGATCATAAAAATTTAGGTGTTCTAAAATGAATACACAAACCGACTACATCTAATTAGCTCCGCCAGTGAAGTTGGAGGGGGGTTTGTGTCTTTGCTTCCGTTTATCTGTTTGTCTGTAAACAAGATATCTAATTTAATGATGTGTTCTATTTTTGTTCTATTCTATGCGAATTTTTATTTGCTGTGTACAGGAACTAGGACGACCTCTAAAAGAACCAGTATGATATCTACAATAACCAGTACGGCCTCTAAAGGAACCAGTACGGCCTCTACAGGGACCAGGACGGCTTCTACAGGGACCAGGACGGCCTCTACAGGAACCAGTACGGCCTCTACAGGGACTAGGACGGCTTCTACAGGGACCAGGACGGCCTCTACAGGGACCAGGACGGTATCTACAGGAACCAGGATGGCCTCTACAATATCCAGTAATGCCTCTAAAAGAACCAGGACGGCTTCTACAAGAACCAGTACGGCTTCAATCGTAGAGAACCTAGTTGGCTTGACAGAACCCCCCCCCCCCTTCCTCGACTCATTTACCCCCTCCTACGCCACTTGAAGTTGCTAGGCTCCACATGCTCCTGGATGGGCCAGTTGGGGTTTATTCCTGCATAAATTTCTCCGAGATCAACTGCATACTGCCAATGAGATGCAATATCTACTTTGAGCTGTGCAACATTGCCTATGAGGCTGGCAACGTCCTTTATTAGAATACAATATACTATATCCATGATATGCCGAGCAAGAGTTACGTTATGATTCCTGAGGAAATCAATATTCTGATTGATGCTTGCTATAAACCCGAGTTCCAAATCAAGATCGTGGAAATTACCCTCTTCGATACGGAGGTTGGTCGCGTCAACGAGCTCGTTGGCCTTTTCGATGGTTTGAACATGTTGTTCAATAACCCTGTTGACATCGTCAAAATCCTGGTTGACCCCAACGATAATCTGGTTGATTTCAGACATAACTGGGCTGTCTTCACTAACAAAATCGAGTTTTGCAATTGCCAGGTTGTTATCAATAACATCCTCGTTTTCTTCAATTACCATGTTTATTTCCAGGTATTCTTCTACGTTATCCAAGGGATATAAATCAATATCGTGGAAGTTCATAGCTAAAATGTGTTAAATCACTGAATAGTATTGTTTATGAATGTATGTATTGATACAAACGCTCTTAACAGTAATCCTTTGACCAAATTACATGAGAGAATGCAAGACACTACTAATCAATCAAACTCAGAAGAATAATGAATCCCTTACTTCGAGCGCACCGCACCGATAATTTCAACTAAAATATCGACATAGCCTTTTGGTGTTATGCTGGGTCAGATTGAAGTCATTCATAACTTTGTTTATCGTATAAAATTCGTTGTTATTTTTTAAATAAAAATAAGGAATATTTGTAGCCTACATGAAAATTACTCTAAATATAGCATAATGTTAAGGACATTCATCATATTTTGTGTAGTTATCCATTCTAACGTTTTCTCTTATATTCATCTAAGAAAACTGAGTTATTATGGGTAACTAAATTATTTAATATAAGCACACTTCCAATCATAAGCTAATACATAAACACACACACTCTTTAGCTTTAGCTTTAGCTTGGGGACCCGCAGAGGGCTGCACGCGGGCAGCATGATATACGGGGGTTGTGTGGGGAGTAATGGGACTAATGAGAAGGATGAGGATAAGGAGAAAAATGTTTGGTGATCCTTGCTTTAAAACTATCAAGAGTGGGACTGTTAACTATAATTATGAGATGGAAGGTGATGCCACTCCTGGATGCTGCGGGGAAAAAATGAGTAGTGAGTACCCAAATAATTATGCCGGTGCTTGCCTGGTATGTGTGGTATTTTCGGGTGTGGCTGCCTCTTGTGGATCGTATATTTGTATGGTGTAAATATGTCTACTAGATTGTTTGTGAATTTGTATAGCATGTGTTGTCTGTGTATCTGTCTTCTTGTTGCAAGTGTCTAATTTAATTTCTTGTTTAAGCAAAGTAACCGATATAGTGTGTCTGTAATCACGTCTGATCCATCTTGCCGCTTTATTTGGTATTGCTTCAAATATAGTCCCTTTAGTAACATAGCTGCAGCCGCTATGCCTTGACAGTAGCCCCATGAGGAGCATGACGTGTTTTGACAGTTTATTCGGGCTATCATTAGATGATATTATATAATTTAAGAAGGTTCTGTTGTGATTAAATTATAAAGACTATCTCAATGAACCTTCTGACTTGCATGAATCCTTCCCAATCTAAATGAAAGCGTGAAATAATAGACAGAATTTTCTGTCATGACGCGTCACAATCCTCAAGGGGCTATATACTGTACTAGTACTAATATTTTGGCTAATATTAGACAATATGACAATATGACAATTCACTCAGGGACGTTCTTGCCTTACTAATTTGCTTAGTTTTTTTCAGAGGTATATGAAGCAGTAGATAATGACAAGTCATATGATATAATATATTTAGATTTCAGTAAAGCTTTCGACAGAGTCCCCCATAAGAGATTGATGAGAAAGGTTGAGGCGCATGGAATAGGTGGGGGGTTGTTGGGATGGATTAGGTCATGGCTAATTGGTAGGAAGCAGAGAGTCAGCATAAATGGTACGAAGTCAGAATGGGGAGCAGTCAAAAGTGGTGTCCCCCAGGGATCTGTATTAGGTCCTCTGTTGTTTGTTATATACATAAATTACCTTGATTTAGGTATAACTAGTAGGATAAGTAAATTTGCAGACGATACCAAAATGGGGAGAACAATTGATTCAGATAGAGATATAGAGTGCCTCCAAAGGGATCTAGATACCTTACACGAATGGTCAGTAAATTGGCAGATGAATTAACATTGACAAATGCAAGGTATTAAAGATAGGGAAGATGCATACAAATGTTAAATATAAACTAGCTAATGTGGAATTAGAAAACTCGAATTGTGAGAAAGATCTAGGTGTGTTTGTTAGCAATGATTTGAAGCCTAGACAACAGTGTATAAGCGTTCGAAACAAGGCAAACAGGATTCTCGGGTTCATCTCTAGGAGTGTGAGTAACAGAACTGCTGATGTTATCTTAAAACTTTACTTGTCATTAGTGAGACCCCATATGGATTATGCTGTTCAATTTTGGTGTCCTTATTACAGAATGGACATAGATTCATTGGAGAGAGTACAACGTAGAATGACAAAAATGATCCATAATATTAGAAATCTTCCGTATAAAGAAAGGTTGAAGAAATTAGGCTTACATTCGTTAGAGAGACGCAGAGTTAGAGGGGATATGATAGAGGTGTTCAAGTGGGATTAACAAAGGGGACATGACAAATGTACTAAAGCTCAGTGATAGCGAAAGAACTCGTACCAATGGTTTCAAATTAGATAAATTTCGTTTCAGAAAAGATATAGGCAAATATTGGTTTGGTAACAGAGTTGTAGATGGGTGGAATGGACTACCAAGTGGGATTAAAAACGATAGGGAGCTTTAAGATAAAATTGGATAAGCATATGGACGAGAAGGGTTGGGTGTGAAGGGGGATCAGCAGGGTTGGGCCAATCAGCGCTCTGCAGACCCCCGTAATCCTGCGTTAATCTCTAACCGTTTTGGTAAGATGATCCTCAGGGTATTAGAGTGTTGAGCCTATAATTGGGCTTTGTAATTGGGGTTGTGTGGGACAGGGATCTGCCTTGCTTGGGCCAGTCGGCTTTCTGCAGACTCCCATTTTCTTATGTTCTTATGTTCTTATGTTAATAGCGCCACTGTACCTAGCCTAGCCCAAGGGACTGACTTTATCCTAGGCCTAATGTACCGTACACATAAATACCATAGTCCCTAGCCCACTTATTAATATTCCTGGACGTCACCCATTGTTAATTGTGGAAGTAGGCTATATATCTGGAAACGAATTTATGAATAATATTGTTTACGCATCAATAACATAACTATATATACTATTTAATATTGTTTACGCATCAATAACGTAACTATATATACTATTTAATATTGTTTACGCATCAATAACATAACTATATATACTATTTAATGAAAAGCAAGTTCTATCCTAAAATTAATCCAGATATTTATCTATATAGGCCTAATAATTTCGATTGTCTGTCTGTCTGTCTGTTCTTTATAGGAGGCCGCAGTTTTTAAGCTAGAGCGTTCATACTTGGTATGCATAGTAAGGGGGTCCCTAGGCAGGTTTTAGTGAAAAAATAGAATTCCCCAGGGTGAAAGGGACGGAGAAAATGGGCGCGAAATCGGAAAAAGGGCCGTTTGGGGCAGAAGGAGGCCTCCGATCGAAAAGGTGTATGGAACGAAAGTTGTTCGCAGCCCCCCAAATGGGGGTACGGATGAGGTCAGATCCAAAATCGGAGGTCATTTAGCGGCCGAAATCGAGGTCGCCGTATAATGAGGCACAGGGAGGTCGAGGCCGGTGATTATGGTAGTAGTGATTGATGATGGTGATTATGGTAGTAGTAGTGGTGGTAGTAGTGATGGTGATTATGGTGATTACCCGGGCAACGCCGGGTACCCCTGCTAGTAATTGCATAAAGACAAACATAGGGAGACTAGGAATTCTTATGAGTGGGCTAGAGACTATGGTATCCGAGTGTACCTTGTGCAGCCCGGCCATTGATGTACCGGGCCTTTCCCGTATTATTTGTCCCTATGTGTATGAAGGAGACAAAGGGCTAAGCCACCTGTAACAAGTGTCTCCCTAAGTGTATGGACATGGCCAACAATACTAACAAAAACAATCCTCCGAAGTAGATGAAATAATAAATGCAACCGTTAGATGATAGCAGAAGCCTTCGAATACATGACAAACACGTACCAACAACAAAAATATCAAACATTAATATTGCAAGCCATGAACATCTAATAACTCTTCCTGGTATTATTTGGCAGGTCTCCTAATTCTGAGTGTCCCCCCTTCCGGCAGATGTAATGATTAAGGGGGGGGGGGGGGAAGAGAGAGAGGTTAGTTGCTTCTTTCTCATGTTTAGTCCCGTTAGCTTTCAGATTTGATGACGTTTCGCCCCATTTTTCTGTCAATATAAAGACCTTTCATGTCATTTAGGTGTTGATTTTATCCTGGCGAGCGATAGCAAGCCTGTAATTCTAAGAGGAACCGACATTTTGCTACTGCAAAATGTACAAATTTATCTTGAAGTGGGGTCTAAGGGATGTTTTTTGTTAGGCTTGATGAAGGTCTAGAGAGGTAACAATATCATAAATGAATGAATACAACAAAATATAGAGCCCAACCTAAGCACTACCGGACCCCCTTAAGGTGTTATTATGCGCTGGAGCGAGGCGATGGGTTGCATAGTGATACACCTCATGCTCGCCTTTATTGGATTTCCTGCTACAATCCAATCAACAAGTACCGTATCAGGAGCAAGCCTTCATATCGGAAATATTTATCCTGTGTGCCAAGAAGGAGGGAGGTGAATATAAACACCATATGAGGAGGAGCACTTTATTGACAATGTTTCGCAGATACTGTAGCTTCTTCAGGAGGGAGGTACAGTTACAGAGGAGTTGCTGCTGCTCCCGGTCGCGAACGGACATGCCGGTGCCCGACGCAATCTGCGGCTTTATTTGGGGGAACTTCAGTCGTTCCCAGTGATTGTCTGCCGCGTCAGTGGTTCAGCGGCCTCTCTCCTCGGCTTCATCCCCTTCCTCTATGCTGCCCTGCTCTGCCTTCGTCATCCTCTGATCATTCGACTGTGGTGTCTTTCTGCGCCATCTTGATTCCTTTCTGGTTGGTGGGGGCCGGCACTTTCCTGGATCTGTGACACGTGGCTTGCCCGCTGGAGGGACGCGGCACCCACGCTGGTCGGCTCTGGTATCGGCAAATCCTCTGCTTTCTTCGGGGTTCCTTCGTGGACCCCACCTTCCCGTCGGTGCCAGGGATGCTTTCAGCTTCTGGGGTTCGTGTTGGCCCCTCCATCCTCGCCTATTCGCTTCACCACGTGTCTTCTTCCTGCCGGGTGCCATCGTTAATCACTTCATCTTCCCTTCCATCCAGGAGTCCTGGGAGTGTTGTTGCCCACTTGCCCTTCTGCAGCCCCTCCTGGGTCCCTGACGTTTGAGCCTCCTTACTGGGACACTCCACAAGACCCTCCTTCAAGATACATTTGTAAATTTTTCGATAGAAAAATTTCCCGGCCGAAGGCCGGTTTCTCTTAAATTACAGGCTCGCTATCGCTCGCCAGGAAAAAAACGCAACCTAAATGACACGAAAAGTCTTACTATTGACAAAGAAATGGGGCGAAAGGTATTAAAATCGCCAAACTAATGGACCGAACGTCATATAATCTGAAAACAAATGGGGCTAAACCTGAGGGAGAAAGGGGCCAGATAAAACCCAGCCCATTGCCCCCGCCTTAACTTCCAACCCAACAACCCCAGGGCAAGGCTAGGTCACTGAAGTAGCTGGGGGAAGGGGGGGGGGGGGGTAGTGGGGGGGGGATTTTTTTTTTTTTTTTTTTTCCAGCTGACGGTCAATTGGTGTGTCTTCATCTTGATTACACCGCTATTATGCAGATTTTGTAGCGAAATCTGTTGCTAATAATATTGACATTGGTTGGCACTCGTATGAAGCAGAGACATAGTAGTAGTTTCACATCCTTCCCTTATACCGGCGCCGTCCTTTCAACTATATGCTGGTTACTATTTGACTATTTCATTCAATTCAGAATGGACCTTCAACAACTAACTAACAGGCTTCTAACTATCTCACTTAACCCTTTTGACTACCACAGATCCTTCTTAAACTGCACAATATCCTCTCTCTATATACTGCACAATATCCTCTCTCTCTCTATATAGCTAGACAATAATTATACAGACGTCGCCAGTACAGAAGGGGTTAACTACCGATACATCAGCTGCTATAGGGAGGCCATTTACAGACACCTGATATAAAACCCGAGTATAGGAAAGAGGTAGGCCTATATCTATCTATATATATATATATATATATATATATATATATATATATATATATATATATATATATATATATATATATATATATACCGGTATATATATATTTTTTTTTTTTTTTTTTTTTGAGACAATGAACAATATCTATATCTATATCTACTGTGTATACTCAGGCAAAACAATAAAAACAAATAAAATTAAATACCACTGTCCCCTTAAGGGGAGGAGGTTTCCACTTGGGGGATTTTTTTTTCGAACTTCCTTCTTCCTCATGTTTAGCCCCATTGTTTTTGAGATTTTAAGACGTTCGCCCCATTAGTTTGACGATTTAAAGAACTTTCGCCCCATTTATGTCACTTTTAAGAACTTTCGTGCCATTTAGGTGTCGATTTCTTCCTGGCGAGCGATAGCGAGTTTAAGAGGAACCGGCCTTCGGCCGGGACATTTTTCTACCGAAAAATGTACAAATTTATCTTGAAAGAGGATCAAAGGGGGTGTAATTTCAAGCTTGATGGAAGTCTAGGAAACGCACTAAAAATCTCCCCTTAACCCCTTTCCTACCGGTGATGTACTTTTCATTGCATTCTGGCAACTATTAGACGATTGTGTTCAGCTTAGCAAGGACGTCTACCCGTTGAGAGGCTATACACAATCTCAATTAACCCTTTTAGCTACCATACATATTTCCTAAGCTTCATAAAATCGTCTAAATGTAGCTGAAATCAAATAGAAAAGACGTCGTCGGTACAGAAGGGGTTAAGGGGAGGTTTTTAGTTTGGTCCCTAGACCTCCTTCAAGCTTAAGATTACACCCCCTTGAGCCCCTTTCAAGATAAATTTGTAATTTTTTCGGTAGAAAAATGTCCCGGCTGAAAGCCGGTTCCTCTTAAATTACAGGCTCGCTATCGCTCGCCAGGATAAAATCGACACCTAAATGGCACGAAAGGTCTTCAAATTGACAGAAATGGGTTAAAAGTTCTTAAAATCGTCAAAATAATGGGGCGAACGTTTTAAAATTATAAAAGCAATGGGGCTAAACATGAGGGAGAAAGGAGTCAAGAAAAAAATCCCTCAGGTGGAAATCTCCCCTTAACCCCTTCTTAACCGGAGACGTCTTTTATATTGGATTTCAGCTTCATTTAGACGATTTTCTGAAACTTATGATGTATGTATGGTAGCTAAAAGGGTTAATTGAGATAGTGTGTAGCCTTCTAATGGGTAGACGTCCTTGCTAAGCTGACCAAAATCGTCTAATAGTTGCCAGAATATAATAAAAGGTACATCACCGGTAGGGAAGGGGTTAAGGGTAGCGGTAGTGCCTGGAGTTGTTAGCAGATACAGGTACCAGGAAGTGATGGGCGGGTTGATTGGCCAGGGTTGTTGTTTAAGGAAAGGGTATTGATGGTGGTGGTGGAAGAGGGAAGTGGTGGTGGTTGGAAGGTCTTAGTGGAAGTGGTGACAGATGGAGAATTATTGGTGGTGTTGGCGGTGGTGGTGGTGGTGGTGGTGGTGTTGCTTGTGGTGGTGGTGTTGCTTGTGGTGGTGGTGGTGTTGTTGGTGGTGGTGGTGGTGGTGGAAGTGGTGATGAACTAATTAGTGGTAGGGAGTAGGTTTACCCTGAACTGAACACACCCCCAGGTTGACTTATGATACCTGAGAGATATATCAGTGTAGCCTACAGTGGTGTTGTTACTCCAGTACCGGTACCTACCCCATCAACTAACCTTACCAGATGCCACCACCACTACTACCACCCCTGATACCACTACCCCTACCACCACCTGCCCTGATACCACTACCACTACCCCATACCACCACCACCACCCAATACCCCCCCATCAACTAACCTTACCAGATGCCACCACCACTACTACCACCCCTGATACCACTACCCCTACCACCACCTGCCCTGATACCACTACCACTACCCCATACCACCACCACCACCACCCAATACCCCCCCATCAACTAACCTTACCAGATGCCACCACCACTACTACCACCCCTGATACCACTACCCCTACCACCACCTGCCCTGATACCACTACCACTACCCCATACCACCACCACCCAATATCCCCCATCAACTAACCTTACCAGACACCACCACCACTACCACCCCTGATACCACTACCCCTACCACCACCTGCCCTGATACCACTACCACTACCCCATACCACCACCACCACCACCCAATACCCCCCATCAACTAACCTTACCAGACACCACCACCACTACCACCCCTGATACCACTACCCCTACCACCACCTGCCCTGATACCACTACCACTACCCCATACCACCACCACCAATACCCCCATCAACCAACCTTACCAGACACCACCACCACTACCCTGCTACCACTACCCCTACCACCTGCCCTGATACCACTACCACTACCACCACCACCACCACCACCACCAATACCCCCATCAACCACCTTACCAGTCACCACCACCTACCACCCTGATACACTACCCCTACCACCACCTGCCCTGATACCACTACCACTACCCCATACCACCACCACCACCCAATACCCCCCATCAACCAACCTTACCAGACACCACCACCACTACCACCCCTGATACCACTACCCCTACCACCACCTGCCCTGATACCACTACCACTACCCCATACCACCACCACCACCACCACCCAATACCCCCATCAACCAACCTTACCAGATGCCACCACCACTACTACCACCCCTGATACCACTACCACCATCCCCAATACCATCACCACCACCCCTGTCACCTACCTACCTCCAAGACTCTACCAATACCACCAGCTGCCCCGGTACCACTAACCCTACCCCCAATACCATCACCACCATCTCCCTCCTTCCTACCTCCAGTACCACCCCTTTCCTTCTGCCCCCAATACCATCAACCCCTTAAGGGCCCCCCCCCCCCCCCATACCCCCTACCCTCAGAATACTACCCCTCCCCGATCCTGCTTCCCCCAATACCACCCCTACCCTCCTACCTACTCCCCAGTACCCCCTCCCTCCCCCCCCCCCCCCTCAGTAGGTAGCTTAAGGCAGAGTTACACAAGTACTTTTCCCGGTATCTTTTTTTCTGCAACCTGGTCTGCAATACTCTAAATCCAAGTTCAATCATAATTCACCCAACTATAGAGACTTATATTAAATTTACCTGATATATACAGTATATACAATATATATAAATTATATGTGTGTGTGTGTGTGTGTGTGTGTGTGTGTGTGCATATACTGTATATAATATTTATATATAATATGTAAATAATTAAACCAACGAAAGATACGAAATGTTGGCAGAAGTAATTTGAGGATCGGAAATCGCGATTGGAAAACTATAAATATATTTCAAATAAATAAATAAAGAAAATAAACTATTAGTGTTGACACGAGTGCTTGATCGGCACCCCCCTCCCTCCCTCCCTCCCGGCCATACACGCCAGGGGTCATGTTGCATTGGTCAGGGGAAACACACTCTAGGGATTTCATTTTCATTTAGTTTAGTTTAGTTTTGAGTTTGTTTTAGTTTATTTGTTTCAGTTTCCTCCCTACACCTCTATCAAGCTTAGGGGGGGGGGGGTTAATACTGTATATTGGTCCTTTTTTTTTTTTTTTTTTTTTCTCTCCCAATATCCTCCATCAAGCTTTACAAAATACCCCCAAGACCCCTCTTCCCTCTCTTCTACATAAATGTGTGATTTTGTTTTCGGTATAAGATAAACGTCCCGACAGTCGTGAGTAATTACATTTAATGAAATAATAAATACTTGAAACCCCTTAACCCCTTCAACACGATGACGCTCTTTATATATTTGTTTTATTCTGGCTAAAAGTAGATGATTGTATGCAGTTTCAAAAGTAGATGATTGTATGCAGTTTCAAAAGTAGATGATTGTATGCAGTTTCAAAAGTAGATGATTGTATGCAGTTTCAAAAGTAGATGATTGTATGCAGTTTCAAAAGTAGATGATTGTATGCAGTTTCAAAAGTAGATGATTGTATGCAGTTTCAAAAGTAGATGATTGTATGCAGTTTCAAAAGTAGATGATTGTATGCAGTTTCAAAAGTAGATGATTGTATGCAGTTTCAAAAGTAGATGATTGTATGCAGTTTCAAAAGTAGATGATTGTATGCAGTTTCAAAAGTAGATGATTGTATGCAGTTTCAAAAGTAGATGATTGTATGCAGTTTCAAAAGTAGATGATTGTATGCAGTTTCAAAAGTAGATGATTGTATGCAGTTTCAAAAGTAGATGATTGTATGCAGTTTCAAAAGTAGATGATTGTATGCAGTTTCAAAAGTAGATGATTGTATGCAGTTTCAAAAGTAGATGATTGTATGCAGTTTCAAAAGTAGATGATTGTATGCAGTTTCAAAAGTAGATGATTGTATGCAGTTTCAAAAGTAGATGATTGTATGCGGTTTCAAAAGTAGATGATTGTATGCGGTTTCAAAAGTAGATGATTGTATGCGGTTTCAAAAGTAGATGATTGTATGCAGTTTCAAAAGTAGATGATTGTATGCGGTTTCAAAAGTAGATGATTGTATGCAGTTTCAAAAGTAGATGATTGTATGCAGTTTCAAAAGTAGATGATTGTATGCAGTTTCAAAAGTAGATGATTGTATGCAGTTTCAAAAGTAGATGATTGTATGCAGTTTCAAAAGTAGATGATTGTATGCAGTTTCAAAAGGACCCATGGTATTTAGAGTGTATATTTGGGATCCTTCAGTCTTAAGTTTTTTGTTTTAGTTTGGTCCCTAGATATCCTTCAAGCTTAAGATTACACCCCCTTGAGCCCCTTTCAAGATAAATTTGTACATTTTTCGGAAGAAAAATTTCCCGGCTGAAAGCCGGTTCCTCTTAAATTACAGGCTCGCTATCGCTCGCCAGGATAAAATCGACACCTAAATGGCACGAAAGGTCTTAAAATTGACAGAAATGGGTTGAAAGTTCTTAAAATCGTCAAAATAATGGGGGCAAACGTCTTAAAATTAGAAAAACAATGGGGCTAAACATGAGGGAGAAAAGAGTCAAGAAAAAAATCCCTCAAGTGGAAATCTCCCCTTAAGGTATTTGGTTCAGTAATAACCACCAAATTTCGTGAAAATCGCTTCATAAGAAGAGGAACAAGGACATGTATGGGTAAGATTTAGAGGTCCTCGCTTGGCACGGACCTAACAACAACGACATGAGTAAAAAGTGTGTGGGTCCTGAGCAAACCCTAAAAGTCCCTATATTCGCTCGCGGACCTATTTTTTTTTTTTTTTTTTTTTTTTAAGGGGAGGTTTTTAGTGTTTCCTAGACTTCCATCAAGCTTGAAATTACACCCCCATGACCCCCTTTCAAGACAAATTTGTACATTTTTCGGTAGAAAAATGTCCCGGCCGTTCCTCTTAAATTACAGGCTCGCTCGCTCGCCAGGAAAAAATCGACACCTAAATGGGACGAAAGGTCTTAAAAGTGACATAAATGGGGTAAAAGTTCTTAAAATTGCCAAACTAATGGGGGCGAACGTCTTAAAATCTCAAAAGCAATGGGGCTAACCATGAGGGCGAAAGGAGTCAAGAAGAAAAAAAAAATCCCTCGAGCGGAAATCTCCCCTTAACCCTCTGATGATAACCCGGTAAAGAATACAAAATACTAGGTCATCGTGCTGAAGGGGTACCGGTAGAAAATACTAGGTCATCGTGCTGAAGGGGTACCGGTAGATACTCATCGTGGCGAGGGGTACCGGTAGAAAATACTAAAAATCGGTCATCGTGCCGGTACTGAAAAATTACTAGGTCATCGTGCTGAAGGGGGTACCGGGGTTAGAAAATACTAGGTCATCGTGCTGAAGGGGTACCGGTAGAAAATACTAGGTCATCGTGCTGAAGGGGTACCGGTAGAAAATACTAGGTCATCGTGCTGAAGGGGTACCGGTAGAAAATACTAGGTCATCGTGCTGAAGGGGTACCGGTAGAAAATACTAGGTCATCGTGCTGAAGGGGTACCGGTAGAAAATACTAGGTCATCGTGCTGAAGGGGTACCGGTAGAAAATACTAGGTCATCGTGCTGAAGGGGGTTAGAAAATACTAGGCGGTAGAAATACTAGGTCATCGCTGAAGGGGGTACCGGTAGAAAATACTAGGTCATCGTGCTGAAGGGGGTACCGGTACAAAATACTAGGTCATCGTGCTCGGAAGGGGTACCGTAGAGAATATGTAACTGGTATATTTTAATTCTCTCAACATTTCCGGGAGAGAACGCTCGTGTGACCCCCGGCCTTTTAAGGGGAGGTGTTTAGTTTGTTCCCTACGTTTTCATCAAGCTTAAAATTACACCCCCTAGACCCCCTTTCAAGATAAATTTGTACATTTTTCGGTAGAAAAATGTCCCGGCCGGAGGCCGGTTGCTCTTAAATTACAGGCTCGCTATCGCTCGCCAGGAAAAAATCGACACCTTAATGGCACGAAAGGTCTTAAAATTGACATACATGGGGCAAAATGTCTTAAAATGTCAAAACTACTAGGGCAAACGTCTTAAAATCTCAAAAGCAATGGGGCTAAACATGAGGGAGAAACGGGTCCAGAAAAAAATCCCTCAAGTGGAAATCTCCCCTTAACCTCGTATGGAAGCCTGGTTACATTTGGGAGGGGATGAGGATTATATACATGCATATATATTGAGTATTGTTCACATGTGTGGGGAGGATCCTCTCACACCGCACTCCTAGACAAAGTAGAAAGGAAAGACTTTCGTATCATTAACTCCCGTCCACTCACCAACTCTGTAATCTCTCTCTCTTCGCCGCAATGTTGCATCTCTCTCGCTATTCTATCGCTACTACAGTAATCAGTGTTCCTCGGAGCTTTCCCAGTGTATACCACCTACGGTACTCTACGTAGGGTACGTAATACCCGCCTTGCAACACAATCCCACCCCTACTCTGTGCAACTCTCCAACCCAAGAGTGAAACGCTCTGCTCAGACTTTCTCTTCTCAACTGGTGAGCTTTGGATCTCTCTCCCAGAATCAGCTTTTCCCTCTTCCTATGACATAATTGCTTCAAACACCATGTGTCCAGGCATTTTAGCTCGAACGTCCCTTGATTTTGGGCCTGTCACTCTTTCAAAACTGGGGGAGGCACTCGCTGCAGGCAGCATGCCTTTTGTCTCCCTCATTCACATAGAAAAAAATACATTATTATTATTATTATTATTATTATTATTATTATTATGTATTGCCAGTGTGGTCGCCCCGCCAAAAGAACCATCCGTGCGACTCTAGCCTTTAACCTAGACCACTATCCTTGCCTAGACCCAACCTACCCTCACAGTGTTGCCAATTTAGCTACTTATCCGCTAGATCTAAGGGGTTGACTTCGATCTAGCTCACTAAATGCAAGTTTTTATATCTAGCGACGTCATTCCTAGCGATATTCTACAGATTCCAGACATTGTAGAGCCTTATTTTAGAGACTATGACATTATTCTAGTGATATTATAGATTGTATTAGTATTTAGCGACTTTTGAGAACGAATCTAGCGGTATATTGTTTTGTTTTGGTTCGCCCGCCCGATCTCCCGCGCAGCCAGTGATTCGTGGGTACTAGTGCAGCGAGTACTAGGGCCCCCCGCGCAGTACTCCAGTGACTCCAGTACTTATAGATCTGATGGCTGACCAGTGTTTCGCGTCGTGTGTTACTGGAACATGGATATTGGAGGCTGTGTTCCTTTAAGGTGGGGAAAGACCGCCGCGAAAAATTGGGTTGTTTTGAGTGAGTTTTGAAAATTGAGTTGAGTGTTTGCGGCTTATCGAGTGTTGCGGTTTATACAGTACCGGTGTGTTTTTGTTTGATAAGTGTGATACCGGTAATTATAGTTATTTATTATATATATATATATAATGGCAGCGCTCCAGGCAGACCTGTTCAGTGCTGCCTCAACACTTGTCAGGTTTTTAAATTCAACACTGATCCCACGTTTTTCTTGGTCTGCCCCTTGGTATAGCTCTCTCCTCCTTTATGGACTTACATATTTTCACCCAGCTTAGGTCATCCATCCTCTCCACATACCCAAACACTTCCAAACCCAATTTCTCCATGTATCTATCCGTCACAATCTTCCACACGACTATCCTTTAAGGGGAGGTCTCCACTTAAGGGATTTTTTTTCTTGACCCCTTTCTCCCTCATGTTTAGCCCCATTGCTTTTGATATTATAAAACGTTTGCCCCATTAGTTTAGCGATTTTATGAACTTTCACCCCATATTAAGACCTTTCGTGCCATTCAGGTGTCAATTTTATCCTGGCGAGCGATAGCGAGCCTGTAATTTAAGAGGAACCGGCCTTCGGCCGGGACAGTTTTCTACCGAAAAATGTACAAATATTTCTTGAAAGGGACTCCAGGGGGTGTAATTTTAAGCTTGATGGAGGTCTAGGGAACAAACTAAATACCTCCCCTTAAGCCGGTATCACACGAGCGCTTTTTCCCTCAACATTTACCCTCAACACTAGTCTGGCAGCTTATGAGGTCAACTTTTAAGATAGTTTGGTTACCTAAATAGTTTGGTTACCTAAATTCATCTACCATCAGTCTAGTTTCCGATATCAGTGCCAAAAATTCCATAAATGTTGCCAGAAAAATGTTGATCATCGAATGTTGACTATAAAAGCTCCCGTGTGATACCGGCTTAACTCTTCAACAATACACTAATCAACCCTTCATCTTCTCTCGGTATTCTTGGTGTTTCTTTTTCCTCCTGACCTTTCTTGGAAAGATCATATTGCCTCTCTTGCCAAATCAGCTCCCACAAGTTAGGTTGCCCAACTGTCTCCGTGGGTTCTTCACCCCTGCGCAGCTTCTTGCTCTGTTCATAGTTAAAAGGGCAAAATGTACCGGTACAAATTTGGCTCGAAGGGGGGGGGGGGGGGGTCCTGGGGGTATTATTTAGAGATTGATGGAGGTCTAGGGAGCGAACTAAAAAAAAAATCTAAAAAAAAAAAAAAAAATGAATATGGTAGCTATTTTATCACTCCCAAAGACAACTGTAAATCATTGTTATAACTTTGCATATACAGTAGGCTATAATAATACTTTGCATATACAGTAGGCTACAATAATACTTTGCATATACAGTAGGCTATAATAATACTTTGCATATACAGTAGGCTACAATAATACTTTGCATATACAGTAGGCTATAATAATACTTTGCATATACGGTAGGCTACAATAATACTACCAATAATTGAGTTAATAAAGGACACAAATAAAACTAGTTCTTCTGCTCTCTAGTGCTCTAATGGAACCAGGAAGTAATCCTTGGATAAGATATTGGATTTCACCAAATATCTCTCTCTCTCTCTCTCTCTCACACACACTCACACACTCTCTCCCCCCTCCCCCCCCCCCCCCCCCAACCTCTGATTCACAGAATCACTGGAATTTCCCCGTTGTAAATATCAAGTGACTGCCCTTTTCTTTTTCTTTTTTTTCTATGTGAGTGAGGGAGACAAAAGGCAGAACTGTCTGTAGCGAGTGCCTCCACTTCCTGTACCGGCGACGTCTTCTGAATTTTATTCTAGTTATCTTTACACGAATTTGTGCAGTTTAAGGGCCTCCATCAAGCTTAAAAAAACACCCCCTAGACCCCCTTCAAGACACCCCCTAGACCCCCCTTCAAGACACCCCCTAGACCCCCTTCAAGATAAATGTGTACAATTTTCGGTAGAAAATATTTCCGGCCGAAGGCCGGTTCCTCTTAAAATTGCAGGCTCGCTTACGCTCGCCAGAAAAAAATCGAAATATAAATGGTACGAAAGGTCTTAAAATTGACAACGAAATGGGGTGAAAGGTATTAAAATCGCCAAATTAATGGGTTGAACGTCTTATAATTATTATGTTCTCTCCACCAACCAACTTTACTCCTAAAATCGATTAATGAAATTAACAAACACATGTGGCAGTCCGGGGATTCGAACCTAGGATGCTCACACCGAAAATCAACACACTATGCACTGCACCACGAAGACAGTTTATCAAAACTAGTGGGGCTAAACATTAGGTAGAATGGGGTCCAGAAAAACGGCCTGCCTCCCCTTAAAGCCGGTATCACACGAGAGCTTTTATAGTCAACATTCGATGATCAAAATTTTTCTGGCAAAATTTTATGGAGTATTTTGCACTGGTATCGGAAACTAGACTGATGATAGATGAATTTAGGTAACAGAAAAATATTAAATGTTTACCTCATGAGCTGCCAGACCAGTGTTAAGGATAAATGTTGAGTGAAAAAGCTCTCGTGTGATACCGGCTTAAGAAGGACCCTAAGGGCTTATAAGGGAGACTGTTCCAAGCCTGTTAATTGCTGGAGGCCCATATTCAACTTATTACAATGGCCTCTAATAATAGCCGGGGTAAAGTTAAAAGGACGGCGCCGGTACTGAACGGGTTAAGGGGAGATTTCCACTTAAGGATTTTTTTTTCTTTACCCCATTCTCCCTCATGTTTAGCCCCATTGCTTTTGAGATTTTAAGACATTCGCCCCATTAGTTTGGCGATTTTAAGAACTTTCACCCAATTTATGTAACTTTTAAGACCTTTCGTCCCATTTAGGTGTCGATTTTTTCCTGGCGACCGACAGCGAGCCTGCAATTTAAGAGGAATCGGCCTTCGGCCGGGACATTTTTCTATCGAAAAATGTATCAATTTATCTTGAAAGGGGGTCAAGGGGGTGTAATTTCAAGCTTGATGGAAGTCTAGGAAACACACTAAATACCTCCCCTTAACAGTGTTGAAGTCAAAGTGGCAGTGTACATACCGTAGATTGTAATGTATTGTGGCACTCGTAAAATACTCTATACTGCTTTTTACTTATTAATTATATATATATATATATATATATATATATATATATATATATATATATATATATATATATATATATATATATATATATATATATATATATATATATATATATATATATATATATATATATATATATATATATATATATATATATATATATATATATATATTAAATTCGTATCATTGTATTGCAGCTACCATTAATCAACTTTATTCGGCTTGCAATATCCATTATAATATTAGGGCTGTCATTTGATATTGGCTATTATTGAACATTGAAGACACACCAAATAATACAGCATACCGGTATATAAATAATACAGCATACCGGTATATAAATAATACAGCATACCGGTATATAAATAATACAGCATACCGGTATATAAATACAGCATACCGGTATATAAATAATACAGCATACCGGTATAAATAATACAGCATACCGGTATATAAATAATACAGCATACCGGTATATAAATAATACAGCATACCGGTATATAAATAATACAGCATACCGGTATATAAATAATACAGCATACCGGTATATAAATAATACAGCATACCGGTATATAAATAATACAGCATACCGGTATATAAATAATACAGCATACCGGTATATAAATAATACAGCATACCGGTATATAAATAATACAGCATACCGGTATATAAAAGCTCATTGAATAACAAGTATATGTGTCCTAATTTACAGAGTGGTACGGTAGTGTAAATTGTTCTACACTCAAAAATAATGCACCTTTTGAGTTTCAATAATGCAGTTGGACATTAAAAGACAAGTGTACATTGAAGAATGGCACGGTAATTAAGGGGAGGTATTTAGTTTGTTCCCTAGACCTCCATCAAGCTTAAAATTACACCCCCTTGAGTCCCTTTCAAGATAAATTTGTACATTTTTCGGTAGAAAACTTTCCCGGCCGAAGGCCGGTTCCTCTTAAATTACAGGCTCGCTATCGCTCCCCAGGATAAAATCGACACCTGAATTGCACGAAAGGTCTTAATATGGGGTGAAAGTTCTTAAAATCGCTAAACTAATGGGGGCAAAAGTTTTATAATATCAAAAGCAATGGGGCTAAACATGAGGGAGAAAGGAGTCAAGAAAAAAATCCCTCAAGTGGAGATCTCCACAACATATTGTAGCTACGATATGGAAATTCATTATTATGTTATTCTGAGTACAAGACGTTGATAGTGAATATCTATAAAACTGTAGACATTATATTTTGTTCTATCTATCTATCTATTGCCGGACGCCTTACTCCCCTTAATGAGGGTGGCCATACACAGAAGGCCCCCAAGCGGACCTATTCCCTGTGAGAGGGACAACCCGAGCCAGTTTAGTGAAGGACTTACAGGATTGACCACTCAATTCCACCTCCTTTACGTAGGGCACGTGGTACCCGTCTTGCAACTCAATCCCACCCCTACTCTGTGCAACTCTCCAACCCAAGAGTGAAACGTTACTCTCAAACTTTCTTCTACTCAACATCTGAGCTCTGGAACTCTCTCCCAGAATCAGTCTTTCCCTCTTCCTATGACTTAAATTGCTTCAAACTCCGTGTGTCCAGGCATTTTGGCTCGAACGTCCCTTGATTTTGGCCCTGTCACTCTTTCAACTATGGGGGAGGCACTCGCTATAGGCAGTTATGCCTTTTGCCTCCCTCAATCACATAGAAAAAAAAAAAAAAATAATCAGGATCCGTCCGACTCCGAGGCCCTCTGTGTATCTTGTTAGCACTATTTTTCTATAGTGGTGTTCGGCTAACCCATCCACTAACCTGCCTTACCCTTAGGTAAGCAGTACAGATTTGTATCAGGTTTACTCCCCTAGACAGGTTGCCACCAAGGCTGACGAGTCCCATCCACCCAGATTTGTATAAGGTTGTCTCCCCTAGATGAGTTGCCTACCAAGGCTAACGAGTCATAACAGTTATAAATAAAATCATTCGAAAGTTTCTCGAACAAAAAGAAAATACCGGTACCGTTACTTTACATTTTGATTAGGCTACAAACAGTGTGGACTAACAAATATATTAGGCTACAAACAGTGTGGACTAACAAATATATTAGGCTACAAACAGTGTGGACTAACAAATATATTAGGCTACAAACAGTGTGGACTAACAAATATATTATGCTACAAACAGTGTGGACTAACAAATATATCAGGCTACAAACAGTGTGGACTAACAAATATATCAGGCTACAAACAGTGTGGACTAACAAATATATCAGGCTACAAACAGTGTGGACTAACAAATATATCAGGCTACAAACAGTGTGGACTAACAAATATATCAGGCTACAAACAGTGTGGACTAACAAATATATCAGGCTACAAACAGTGTGGACTAACAAATATATCAGGCTACAAACAGTGTGGACTAACAAATATATCAGGCTACAAACAGTGTGGACTAACAAATATATTAGGCTACAAACAGTGTGGACTAACAAATATATTAGGCTACAAACAGTGTGGACTAACAAATATATCAGGCTACAAACAGTGTGGACTAACAAATATATTAGGCTACAAACAGTGTGGACTAACAAATATATCAGGCTACAAACAGTGTGGACTAACAAATATATCAGGCTACAAACAGTGTGGACTAACAAATATATCAGGCTACAAACAGTGTGGACTAACAAATATATCAGGCTACAAACAGTGTGGACTAACAAATATATCAGGCTACAAACAGTGTGGACTAACAAATATATTAGGCTACAAACAGTGTGGACTAACAAATATATCAGGCTACAAACAGTGTGGACTAACAAATATATCAGGCTACAAACAGTGTGGAATAACAAATATATTATGCTACAAACAGTGTGGACTAACAAATATATCAGGCTACAAACAGTGTGGACTAACAAATATATCAGGCTACAAACAGTGTGGACTAACAAATATATCAGGCTACAAACAGTGTGGACTAACAAATATATCAGGCTACAAACAGTGTGGACTAACAAATATATCAGGCTACAAACAGTGTGGACTAACAAATATATCAGGCTACAAACAGTGTGGACTAACAAATATATTAGGCTACAAACAGTGTGGACTAACAAATATATTAGGCTACAAACAGTGTGGACTAACAAATATATCAGGCTACAAACAGTGTGGACTATCAAATATATCAGGCTACAAACAGTGTGGACTAACAAATATATTAGGCTACAAACAGTGTGGACTAACAAATATATCAGGCTACAAACAGTGTGGACTAACAAATATATCAGGCTACAAACAGTGTGGACTATCAAATATATTCAACTATAATAATTATTAATGTTAAGAACGGGGTGTTCTATCTATCTATCTATTGCCGGACGCCTTACTCCCCTTACGAGGGTGGCCATACACAGAAGGCCCCCAAGCGGACCTATTCCCTGTGAGAGGGACAACCCGAGCCAGTTTACTGAAGGACTTACAGGATTCACCACTCAATTTAGGATCCGTCCGACTCCGAGGCCCTCTGTGTATCTTGTTAGCACTATTTTTCTACAGTGGTGTTCGGCTAGTCCATCCACTAACCTGCCTAACACTTAGATAAGCAGTACGGATTTGTATCAGGTTTACTCCACTAGATAGGTTGCCGAGTCCCATCCACCTTTTGTATAAGGTTGTCTCCCCTAGATGGGTTGCCAACCAAGGCTAACGAGTCCCATCCATCCACGGGGTGTTACTTATAATATATAGACACACTTCTCACAGATAGATTATAGAATGTAATTACTCTTTAGAAAATTAACTGCATAGCCTTCCCAGTCTTGATATCGTTTTCTATATTGCGCTTAAAAGTTAAAAGTTAATAACAGTAACTGACTTGGCTAACTAGTTTTATATAAGTACAACTAGATTGGTCAAAAGAAATAAGTGTTCGTTCGTGCTCCTCATTATATTAACTGAAAAGTGTTCGTTCGTGTTCATTATAGTAACTGAGAAAAGTGTTCGTTTACGTTCATTATAGTAACTGAGAAAAGTGTTCGTGTACGTTCATTATAGCCTAATAACTAAATAAAGGTGTTCGTTCATGTTCATTATAGGCTATTAACTAAATGAAAGTGTTCGTTCATGTTCATTACAGCCTAATAACTAAATAAAAGTGTTCGTTCACGTTCATTATAGCAACTGTTATTTCCCATCGTTAGCCTCTCTTGGCTATATTGACTACAGAACGATACTGAAACCAAACAAATTAGAAACCCCTTGATTACTATTTAACTATACAAGACGTGTTGTGTTGAGTGGCCACCAAACTATGGATTCCATTTTGGGTGTGTATTACCATAAGAATATCCGGCTGCCTCCAGAGATGACACAGATCTTTGACACGCTGAGAAAACCCAAGAACAACTACCACTTCGTTAAAGATCTGTAAGTATATAGCGATTCAGTGTTGTTTTTTAATATATTTTTTAGTTTGTTCCCACCCTAAAATTACACCCACTTGACCCCCTTTAGGTTTTTAGTTTGTTCCCTAGACCTCCATCAAGCTTAAAAAACACCCCTTAGATCCCCTTTCAAGATAAATTTGTACATTTTTCGGTAGAAAATGTTCCGGCCGAAGGCTGAATCCTTCTAAAATGTACAGGCTCGCTATCGCTCGCCAGGAATAATTCGACACCTAAATGGCACGAAAGGTCTTAAAATTGACAGAAATGGGGCGAACATTCTTAAAAATCGCCTAACTATTGGGGTGAACGTCATTAGAATATCCGGCTGCCTCCAGAGAGGATCCAGATCTTTGACACTCTGAGAAAACCCAAGAACAACTACCACTTCGTTAAGATCTGTGAGTATAACTATTTAAGTTCCATGTCATCTCAACCAGTAGACCATTTCAACCAGTAGCTCTCAACCAGTGCCAAATTAACCCAGACCAACCAAACCAGTGCCAAAATATAGTTCTAACCTAACCTAACCTAACCGTATTGGTTGATTTGGTACTGGTTGAGAGCTACTGGTTGAAATGGTCTACTGGTTGAGTTGACCGGCAGGTTCTACTACTGTATACAGTAAACTATCCCTATCTAGTAATATTAACCCTTTCACGCTTATGACGCAATTTTGAGCTTATTAGGGATGCTTTAAAGCCTTTGTTACCATCAGGAGTATTTAGAAACCTTTAGTTTAGTTACTTCAACCTCTGCAGTTGTCTTTGAGTTAGCTGTGGGCAGAAAACTAATTTTGGAGAGGTAATTATAAGAGTGAGAGAACTCTATTTCTTATTGCTAATCTGGCAACCTCTGCGTCATAAATGCGTGAAAGGGTTAAGGCCGGATTAATTATCTAAATTATCTAAATTATCTACTAAATGAGGAACACAATATACTGTAGACCTATTCCTGGTTATATTGAAGAGAGTGTATCCAGTAGGTATGTCAAGGTTCAACCACAACCACAACCCAACCTTGAGTTAACACAAACACTTTTTACCCATCGCGTTAAGGAGAACAGTATTACTCTTCCTTTCCGGGCCACACCTCGCTCCTTAGTATTTGGCCCCCTTCTCCCTCATGTTTAGCCCCATTAGTTTTCAGATTTTATGGCATTTGTTCTATTAGTTTGGCGATTTTAAGACCTTTCACCCCATTTCTGTGTCAATATTACGACCTTTCGTGATAAACGTCTTAAAATAGTTGGCTGAATGGGGCCGAATGGATACAAGCCAGAGAAAGAGAGAAAAGGACAGAAATAACAAGCTGTATTAATGTCTGTCAGATGTTGAATAGGGTAGGTATAAGTGTAGGAACATGTTTGTATATTTCACTCGATATGAAGAAATAAAGCTTTTTAGATATTGCTGATACCAATTATGGATCAAAACATACTGGGTGCCGAGACATGACTTATTAGCGCGACTGTACCAGCTATTTTCTTAGGATAGACCCAACACGAAGGCATTGTTATATATTTAATTGGTTTTGATTATAATACATACATACATACATACATACATACATACATACATACATACATACGGGTTTAAGGGGCCGGTTTTCTAGACCACTTTCTCCCTTATGATTAGCCCCATTAGTTAGTCTATTTTAAGACCTTTTGCCCCATTTTTCGTCAATATTTAGACCTTTCGTGCTATTTAGGTGTCGATTTTTCCCCTGGCGAACGATAGTGAGCCTGTAATGTTGGAAGAACCGGCCTTTGGCCGGGAAATTTTTCTACCGAAAAATGTACAAATTAATCTAGAAGGGGGATCTAATGGATGTTTTTTTTAAACTTGATGGAGGTCTAGGGAGGAAACTAGAAAAATAATGAATACAGTACAACAAAGTCTTGCCACAACAACGCCCCATCATGTTATGACAGTGGCTGATGATGGTAGGCCTATAGTACTAACAGTGTCTCGGCAGAACTCTATAAAGTCCCCCTGAAGCATTTGCACCTGGCGAAATCGCACCACACCAGCCTTAAGGGGAGGTATTTAGGTTGTTCCCTAGACCTCCATCAAGCTTAAAATTACACCCCCTTGAGCCCCTTTCAAGATAAATTTGTACATTTTTCGGTAGAAAATTTCCCGGCTCAAAGCCGGTTCCTCTTAAATTACAGGCTCGCTATCGCTCGCCAGGATAAAATCGACACCTAAATGGCACGAAAGGTCTTAAAATTGACAGAAATGGGTTGAAAGTTCTTAAAATCGTCAAAATAGTGGGGCGAACTTTAGGAAAACAATGGGGCTAAACATGAGGGAGAAAGGAGTCAAGAAAAAAATCCCTCAAGTGGAAATCTCCCCTTAACCGTGCTACAATAAGGCAGTAACAAGAAATCACCGTAACTGCTCCAGACGCTGACTGCACCACCAAAGTGGCGCCACGGGCGGTGTGGTGTCGCTGCATCCCTAAGCCAGAGAGAGAGAGAAAGGCCGACTTGTGCCACTGCAGGGCTGTGAGAGTAGGACACTAGGGAACCATGGGGCACACACCACCATTATGGCCCCCACACTACTGCCTTCACCACTCTCAGGCAGAAAGATAGAAATAAGATTTTTTTTTTTTTTTTTTTTTTTTTTTTTTTTAAAGGAGACCATGAACGGAGGAAGGAAAAACACAGATAAAAGAATGAGGAAAAAGGGAAGTAGAGGACACCAACCTTCACTCTGATAGATTCAGCCCACCATTTAATGTTATCCATTTCTATCTATCTATCTATCTATCTATTTCTATCTATCTATATCTATCTATTTCTATCTATCTATCTATTTCTATCTATCTATCTATTTCTATCTATTTCTATCTATCTATCTATTTCTATCTATTTCTATCTATCTATCTATTTCTATCTATTTCTATCTATATCTATTTCTATCTATTTCTATCTATCTATCTATTTCTATCTATTTCTATCTATCTATCTATTTCTATCTATTTCTATCTATATATTTGTATCTATTTCTATCTATTTCTATCTATCTATCTAGTTCTATCTATCTATCTATTTCTATCTATTTCTATCTATCTATCTATTTCTATCTATTTCTATATATCTATATATTTCTATCTATCTATCTATTTCTATCTATTTCTATCTATCTATCTATTTCTATCTATTTCTATCTATCTATCTATTTCTATCTATTTCTATCTATCTATCTATTTCTATCTATCTATCTATTTCTATCTATTTCTATCTATCTCTATCTATCTATATTTCTATCTATCTATTTCTATCTATCTATTTCTATCTATCTCTATCTATCTATATTTCTATCTATCTATTTCTATCTATCTATTTCTATCTATTTCTATCTATCTATCTATCTATATTTCTATCTATCTATTTATATCTATCTATTTCTATCTATTTCGATCTATCTATCTAGTTCTATCTATTTATATCTATCTATCTATTTCTATATATTTCTATCTATCTATCTATTTACTAAGGCCCAATCCCCACTTTTCCTATTTTTGGTTCTTTTCTTTCTTATGTTATAATTATGTTAAATTAATTAACCTTATTTTTTCTGAGGAGGGCCTTTTTAGACTCCCCTATTTCGCTCCTATAGTTTGGAGATTTTAAGACGTTTCACCCCATTACTTTGACGTTAATTAGACGCTTCATCCCATTCAGGTGTCGTTTTTTTCCTGGCTGAGCAGTAGCGAGCCTGTAACTTAGAAGAAATCGGCCTTTGGTAGGGAAAAATGTACAAATTTAGCTTGAAGGGGGTATGTGTGGGCATTATTTTAACTTGAAGGAAGTCTGGGAAGGCGTTTTTGTTATCTTTCTCTCCTTTTCTCTCTTTCAATGGCTTGTATCCATTCGGCCCCATTCAGCCAACTGTTTTAAGACGTTTATCCCCATCCAGGTGTCGATTTCTTCCTGGCGAGCGATAGCGAGCCATCATTGTATTGAGAAATCCGGCTTTGTCGGAAACATATTTCTATCGAAAAATGTACAAGTTTAGCTTGTCAAAACAAAAATATATATATGCTGGCTCGCTACCGCTCGCCAGGAAAATATCGACACCTGGATGGGAGGGTAAACGTCTTAAAACAGTAGGCTGAATGGGGCCGAATGGATACAAGCCAAAGAGAGAGAGAGAGAGAGGGAGAGAAAGATAAAAAAAAAAAAAAAAAAACGAGGTGGGGGCTCCCTTAACTAGACAAACTAAAATAAACTGCTCGAAAAAACAAAACAAAAAAAACAAGCAAAATTCTCAATAATAATGAAACCCAAATATCCTAATAACTCCCCCCCCCCCCCTTCCCCCCCCCCTACCCCCTTAGGTGTCGGAATAGATAGGGTTAAGGGGAGATATCCACTGGAGGGAGTTTTTTTCTGGACTCCTTGCTCCCTCCTCTTTAACCCCATTGCTTTTCTAATTTTAAGACGTTCGCCCCATTATTTTGATGATTTTAAGAACTTTCAACCCATTTCTGTCAATGTTAAGACCTTTCGTGCAATTTAGGTGTCGATTTTATCCTGGCGAGCGATAGCGAACCTGTAATTTAAGAGGAACCGGCTTTCAGCCGGGACATTTTTCTACCGAAAAATGTACAAATTTATCTTGAAAGGGGCTCAAGGGGGTGTAATCTTAAGCTTGAAGGATATCTAGAGACCAAACTAAAAACCTCCCCTTAACTCCTTGAAGCTCTGACGCGTTTTAGCAGTTTATTTTGGCTATCATTAGACGATTGTGTGCAGCTTAGGAAGGATCTGTGGGTATTATAAGGGTAAAGACTCTATCAATCAACCCTCTGACTTCCATATACCCTTCCTAATCTGAATAAAAATCGTCTAGTAGCTACCAGGAAACAAAAGAAGTGCGTATTGGAGCTTGAAAGGGTTAACTTAGGTGTAGAGAAAGGTAGGAAATTTTTGAAGGCCTCTCTCTCTCTCTCTCTTTCTCTCTCTCTCTCTCTCTCTTTCTTTTTCTCTCTCTCTCTCTCTCTCTCTAAATTTTCCTAGTTTGATATCCTATTAATCAGATTTTCTGAATAAATTAGGAATTATGCGTAGCCTACTCTAACACACATTCTCTCTCTTTCACTCTTACTCTCTCTCTCTCTCTCTCTCTAAATTTTGCTAGTTTGATATCCTACTAACCAGATTTTCTGAATAAATTAGGAATTATGCGTAGCCTACTCTAACACACATTCTCTCTCTTTCTCTCTCTCTCTCTCTCTCTCTCTCTCTCTCTCTCTCTGACTAGTTTTAATCAAGTATTATACAGTAATGCTCACTCACTCTCACTCTCTCTCTCTCTCGCTTTCGCTCTCTCTCTCTCGCTTTCGCTCCCTCTCTCTCTCTTGCTTTCGCATTCTCTCTCTCTCTCTCGCATAATCATCATCATCAGGACGTCAGTAAGACTAGGTTGACAGGTCTATAATATATCTAGTGATTTATCAAGGTCATTAAAGGTCAACCGGCCTCATAAGGTAAGGTAAAGGTCAGAAGGGCTTAAGGGGGGTGACCTGTATTTGTTCTGTCGTTTTCTATCTTTCTCTGGCTTGTATCCATTTGGCCCTATTCAGCCTACTGTTTTAAGACGTTTATCCCCATCCAGGTGTAATTTTTTTACTGGTGAGCGGTAGCGAGCCAGCATATTTTTTATTTTTGTTTGACAGCAGGCTAAATTTGTACATTTTTCGATAGAAAAATTTCTCCGGCGAAGCCGGATTTCTTCATATAATGCTGGCTCGCTTTCGCTCGCCAGGACGAAATCGACACCTAGATGGGGATAAACGTCTTAAAATAGTTGGCTGAATGGGGCCGAATGGATACCAGCCAGAGAAAGAGAGAAAAGGAGAGAAATAAAAAGAGCAGGTCACCCCCTTAACCTCTACACCGGTACCTCACAAACGACTAGAGTACCGGTACCGGTGCCGGTGATGGAACTAATATTCTACCATTACTTTGTCTATGTGCATGGAGGAGACAAAAGGCAAAACTGACTGTAACAAGTACCACAACATCCACCAACTATCACAACCACCACTTAACCTTGAAAACCACAACTTCTATGACCACTATAACTACTATAACTGTATACCACTACTATTATAACCACCGCACCTATCACCACAATCACAACTACCACCCTTACCACAACTACCACAACCACCACCATCACCACACTAACAACTACAACCACCCACCACTACCACAATCATCACCACCACAAATAACACAACTTCCACCACCACCACTACCACAACCCCTATCACAACCACCACCACCACAACAACCACCATCACCACAACTATTACCATCACCACACTAACAACTACAACCACCACTACCACAAACATCACCACCACAAATAACACAACCACCACTACCACCACTACCACCACCACCACCACACCTTAAATGATGTGCTAGGTCGTCCAGTTCATCTTTTTTTAACTCAGCAATGTTTTTTATTTGATCTGAAGGTGATGGTAGTGTCTCTCTCTCTCTCTCTCTCTCTCTCTCTCTCTCTCTCTCTCTCTCTCTCTCTCTCTCTCTCTCTCTCTCTCTCTCTCTCTCTATCTAACTATCTATATCTATCTATCTATCTATCTATCTATATATATATTTATCTATATTTATCTATCTCTAACTAACTATCTAACCGACTATCTATTTATCTATATATCTATCTATCTATATGCTCAGGCCCAATCCCCATTTTGGGGGTAGCCGACTCAAGACAGAGCCAGAACAGGGAAAACACAAAAACAACATAAAACAAAAAATAAACACAGATAAAAAACACAAACTCACACACATCCAGGTCACCCAGGAGAAGACCCAGAGACCAGGGTTACCAAGGTCGCTCCAGCACTCCCCCGGCCCCTGACCACCCGGAGAGGTTCCGATCTCGGCAGGTAGACATGCAGCGGAGCCAAAGCCACAAGCCCTCCCACCACACTTCCAGGCACACCCTTCATATTAATCGTCTCCCCGGGCCAGGCGCCTGATGGACTATTATCTAGTCGAACTTGCGCCCGACCCCTTACTCCAAATGACCACGTGTTCACTCAACTATTCACAAGCATTCTCCATTCACTCCTGTCCACCACCACTTCCCCTGCCTGGTCTATAGTCATTCCTCTATCATCCAAAGCCTTTCTTACACAGTCTCTCCATCTCAATGGGGGTCTTCCTGCCCTTCTATCTCCCCTTGTACCTGACTCACATATTCTCTTTGTAAGCCTTTCATCTCCCATTCGTTCAACATGACCATACCAGCTCAGCACCCTTCTGTCCACTCTGGCTGACAAATGTTCCTGCTGCCCCACTCTCCTACGTATCTCTTCATTCTATATATCTATATATCTATCTATAACTATTTTTCTATCTATCTATCTAACTATCTAACTAACTAACTAACTAACTGCTAACTAACCAATACACTAACTATCTATCTATCTATATATCTATCTATGCGGGGTATACATCTATTATATCATCGGTCTACCTGCCTAGCCTTTATCTATCCTTGTATCTTTACCGGTCTGTCTTCCTGCTTTATATCTATCTATCTATTTATTTATCTATCTATCTATCTATCTATCTATCTATTTATCTATCTATCTATCTACTTACCTATCTATCTATCTCTTTTTTTTGTATGTAATGGATGAGACAAAAGGCAGGTTGCTTGTAGCGAGTGTCTCCCTCCAAAGTAAAAGAGTGACGGAGCCAAATTCAAGGGACGTTGGAGTCAAAATGCCTGGACACACGAAGTTTAAAGCAGTATAAGTCATAGGATGAAGGAAAGATTGATTGAGGGAGAGAGTTCCAGAGTTCACTTGTTGAGTAGAAGAAAGACTTGAGATAATTTGCCAATTCTTGGGTTGGAGAGCTGGACAGAATAGGAGCGGGATTGTGTTGAAAGGCGGGTGCCTCGCACTCGCCGCAAGGGAGGGGGTATACGCTGAGAGAGCTCTGAAGAACACTGGTTGTGGTAATAGCGATAGAAGAGTGAGAGAGATGCAACATTGCGGCGTGTAGAAAGAGATTGTAGGGAACTATAGTCTATTCGCTGTAAGTAAGCGAGAAATCATGACCACTATCCTCTGTAACTCAAAAACGACTAGAGTAATCAAGCTAATATTTCTACCGTTTGGGAAAAGTCGGTCAAGGAATAGATGTGGAAATTTACAGACAATTTGCTCTAGCCCTTTTTGAGTTACAGAGGAAAGAGGACATGATTTTTCGCCTACTTACAGCGAATAGACTTTAATAAGAGGAGAGTTGATGAAGCGAAATGCTGTGGATTCTACTCCTTCGAAAAGTGCGGTATCTCTCTATATCTATCTAACATACTACCTAACTGTCTAACTAACCAACACACTATCTATCTATCTATCTATCTAACATACTAACTATTTGTCTAACTAACCAACACACTATCTATCTATCTAACATACTAACTATTTGTCTAACTAACCAACACACTAACTGTCTATCTAACATACTAACTATTTGTCTAACTAACCAACACACTATCTATTTATCTAACATACTAACTATTTGTCTAACTAACCAACACACTAACTATCTATCTAACATACTAACTATTTGTCTAACTAACCAACACACTATCTATTTATCTATCTACCTAACTTTCTAACTAACCAACACACTAACTATCTATCTATCTATCTAACATACTAACTAACTGTCTAACTAACCAACACACTAACTATCTATCTGCCATGTAGTTTTATAGAGAAGAACATGTATTACATGTTACATAGATCTTTTCTTGTAAAGGATGTTGAAAAAATAATCCTACATGAGTATGGATTTACTAACTTATTGCTAAATGATATCAATGCTATCAGATCAAGAATTGTTTATGTACAGAACACAGAACCAACTATGCGCTAAGGACTTTTAGCTTAATGTAGATTACGTAAATAACTCTGTAAAAAGTGTATGTATATGTCTTTTTATGAAATAAAATTATGACTGACTGACTGACTATCTACCTATCTAACATACTAACTAACTGTCTAACTAACCAACACACTATCTATCTACCTAACTGTCTAACTAACCAACACACTATCTATCTACCTAACATACTAACTAACTGTCTAACTAACCAACACACTATCTATCCATCTTTCTTTCTATCTATCTATCTCACCCTTTGTCTCATAATATGTACAGTTGGCCACATTAATATGTAAACATCGATCTATGAGAGAGAGAGAGAGAGAGAGAGAGAGAGAGAGGCTAACATCTAGAGGGGATATTCTGTACTAAGAAAAAAAATATCTGTTGCAAGGAGTTGATGGGGGGAGGGGAGGGGAGGGAGAGTACAGATGGAGGTTGGGAAGGGGAGGGTAGGGGGAGTAAAGATGGACGTAGGGGAGGGGAGGGAGTGAGGGAGGGAAGGGAGAATAAAGATGGAAGTAAGGGAGGGGAGGGGAGGGAGGGGGAGTAAAGATGGAGGTAGTACAAAGGAGTACAAAGGAAATCAAGCAACAACAGATCTAGTGACCCTTCTAGGCTGCTTGTCCTCCAAAACACTGAGGATCAAGTGTCCAAACAGTGGTTTAGAGTGGGTAAGGGAATATTGGAAAGGGAACTACTACCCTGGAACTAATGTCCGTGGCAGAACTAGGAAGTTAGTAGGGGACATATGGATTAGTAACTGAGGGGAGGATAGTAGTAGGTAGGTTAGTAGGTAGGGGAGGGAGAGAGGGAGGGTGGAAGGGAGAGAGGGGGAGTAAAGATGGAGAGAGGGAGGGATAGGGAGAAGAGGGAGAGTAAAGATTGAAGTAGGGGAGGGGAGTGAGGAGGGGGGAAGGGAGTAAAAGAGGGGAGGGAGATTACATATGGAGGTAGGGGAGAGAAGCCAGGGAGGGGAGGTGAGGGAGAGAGGGAGAGTAAAGATGAAGGTAGGAGAGGGGAGAGAGGGAGGGAGGGGAGTGAGTGAGGGAGGGAAGTGAGATAGGGAGGGGGGAAGGAAGTGAGATAGGGAGGGGAGTTTGGGGCAGATTCTTCCAGCGCACACTGGTTTATGGGGGTAGAGGGGAAGAGGAGGGGAGGGAGAGGGGGGGTGGAGGTAGGAAGGAGTTGGAGGGAGAGGCGGAAGGGGGGGGGAAGGAAGGGGAGGGGGTAGTAGAGGTGGAGGGAGGGGGGGGAAGTGGAGGAATGGAAGGGAGAGGAGGGGAACAAAGTGAGGATAGGGAGGGGAGATGGAGGTATGGAAGCAAGGGAAGGAGGGAGAGAAGGGGGGAGGGCAGGGAGAGGAGGTGGAGGTATGGGAGGGAGGGAAGAGGGGAGTACAAATTTAGGTAGGGAAGGGGGCGGGGAGGAAGGGAGAAGTAGAGTTGGAGGGAGGGAGATAGGGAGAGGAAAGGATTGAGTAAAGATGGGAAGGGGGGAGGGAGGGAGGGAAAGGGGGAGGGTAGGTGGAGGTATGGGAGGGAGGGAGGAAGTTGCAGAGACAATTTTCCATAACCGGAGTGGTCTAGTTACCTCTTTGGCTGTGTTTACTGATGGTGTGTACTCTCTCTCTCTCTCTCAATATTTGTTTATAGATTTTGCTTATTAAGAGTATCATAGTCATTATATTGCTTATATCATAGCATATCAGTGGGCTACCATATCAGGTGAAGGTATTGAGGGATAAGCCTTTACAACGGCACCTCGTATCTACATTCTACTTTTTCCTATTTTTCTGAAGAGTGTTTAGAGGGGAGAAGGGATGATAGAGAGAGAGAGGAAGCTGTTGGAGTGGCTTTGTTATGTGTGTTATTAGTCTGTATACGTCGTCGAGGTGTCCCCTGACTGGGTGCAAGCATGTGAAACACGCTAGGACGTACTACAACACCCGCTAAATGTCCGCCTGGGCTGGGATCGAACCCGGGTCAAGCATATTCACACGTGAGCGTGCTTACCCAGTAGAGGGTTGTGGCTCACCATTCGACCGCCGCGGCTTCTTATGCACAATTGGGTTCAGCAACAAAATGACTAGTAACAAACATAAAAAAGCCACTCCAACAGCTTCCTCTCTCTCCAACACCCCTTCTCCCCTCTCAACACTTCGAAAAGTAGAAACGAGGTGCCGTTGTAAAGGCTTATCCCTCAATACCTTCACCAGCAAATGAAAGACTGTAGATTTGCGATTGCATTTAGTTAGTACAATGGAGTCTTTTCAGCATAGGCCTTCTCTATTCAGTTTAGGAAGGAGCTGTCGGAATCGGGGGTCATTTGATTGTCTTTAACCTGCCGAATATGCACTTGGTTGCATTAAGAGGGAAGGTTATACTTATTGATCGATTATAATAATAATAATAATAATAATAATAATAATAATAAACGGTTTATTAAAGAATGGCAGCCTCATGAGCTGAAAATACACATTTTATAATTTAGTGGATGAACATGAGATGTACAGATATGAAGATGGTAAGCTCAGTTTACAAAAAAAAAAAAAATACAATAATGATGCAGGTGCAAAATACAAATTATCATAAAATAACCATGAGAGTAAGTGATATACAGTACATATACACATTTATTTTACTTACTCATATACAGAACATACATATATACACGTACGTATGCACATACATACGCATACATATACACACATATATAAGAACATAAGAACATGCAGTAAGTGTGCACATGTCCGTATACACAAAGTATGCACACAAACATACATACATACAAAAACTGTTTTGGTGGGGTCAGGGTAAAGAGGGAGTGGCGTTCAAGTCCGTGCAGGTAGGGTCAGGTAAAGCCTACTACAATGGGAGGTTAATCCTCGGTAGTGTAGGTGTGTGTGTGTGTGTGTGTGTGTGATAGAAGGCGAAATGTGGAAAAGCTGGGCGTTCTATTGTTAAGGGTGGAAATACATGGATGAAGATACACGAACACTTAATAATAGATAATGCTTATGCATAGATTTATAATCAGAAGTTGCGCTAGTGAGCAATATGTTCTCGCTCATATGTACGTATATTTACATACATATGTGCATATGACCATACAAATACACGTACAGTACATATATATATTATATACCTTATATTTTCAACCGGGCTCGAACCATTGACACATACACACAGACATACATATACATAAATATATGCACATTACATGCATATATGCGCTTCTCTTATCCACCTGATACTCTCAGCCGGGCTCGAACCACAAACAGTATACACTATAGACACATATATATACATAAATAACGCATACATACATACACATATACGCACACATACATACACATATACTGTACATACATAGATACACACATACACATATACATAAACAAACTCAAGCAAATACATACAAATTATATTCTAATACACACACGCACACACACTTATGCATACATTATTAAAGGTGGGCGCGTATATATGGTGTGACAGGCCGTTATTACACATTATTAATAATATTAACAATGGTTGGGATAGGACTATTTTTATATCTGTCAGTTCTTGCTCTTATTGGTTGGAGTGTGTTGAAGTGACGAGCTGCACGTGTTGGTCTAGGGGCGTCTGGTGGAAGTAAGTTTCTGTGTCGTGGGTGAACAAGCAGCTTAGATGCAAACTGTTTGAGTGTGTTGTAGTGGTGGGTTGAAAGTGCAGGTATGCTAAGGGTGGTGAGAGCTTCCTCGTACCCTGGATATGTGCCACCCAGGATGATCCTGCATGCCCTCCTCTGCACTCTCTCCAATTGACGTTGTTGTGTCAGGGTTAGAGAGGAGGACCAGGCGGCAGAGGCGTAGGTGAGCTTAGGGAGTATGAAGGTGTTATATTTACTCTTCAGCTCATTCTCCGGTGCTCCCAGGGATCTCAACCGCCTTAGCATAAACAACTTGTATGTGGCGGTCCTGACTGTGGTAGTTACATGTTTCTTCCAGTTGAGTTTGTTGTCCACAGTGATTCCGAGGAGTTTGGTGGACTCAACTAGCTGAAGGGGATGAGGACCAATTGTGACAGTGGGTGGAGGAAGGTCGGTAACGGAGATGTTGATGTGCATGACCACTGTCTTGTCATGATTGATAGTCACATGATTGTCTGTGGTCCAGGCTTGAAGACGGTCGAGGATGTCTTGTAGGGGGTCATAGTTAGGGGAGGTGTTATCGACAGTAATGCCGACTGTCGAGTCGTCCACGTACTTCCAGTGGAATGGGGTGTCCTTTAGGGCATCATTAATCAAGATGAGGAACAATAGAGGCCCCATCTTTGTGCCCTGTGGGACTCCACATGTGATGTCTAGGAAGGTGGAGATGAAGCCTTAGTATCGCACTGCTTGTCGTCTGTCACTAAGGAAGTCGGTCAACCACGCAACCAGGGTAGGATTTAGCCCCAACTTTATGGCCTTGTTGATGATGATGGTGTGGTCAACAAGGTCAAATGCTTTCCTGAAGTCAATAAAGGCAAGGGCGAGGGAAGTCTTTCTCTTCTCAAGATTTGTGTAAATATAATCTAGGAAGCTAATAAGACAGTGAGTGGTGGAGGAGGTTTTTACGTTGCCAAACTGTTGGGGATCTATCAAGTGACGGATTTGTGTGTAAGCCCAGGTGAATACAAAGTCCTCACAGATTAGACTAGGGATGGGCATTATGGCAATTGGTCTGAGTTCATTAAGAGAATGTGGGGAGGGGGTTTTGAGGATTGGAGTGACGTATGAAGTTTTCCAGTCTGCAGGGCATTTACTTTGCCTTAACGAGGCATTAATTATCGAGCAAAGGGGGGTGGCAAATTCCACCGAAAATTCTTTGTATATTTTCATGGGTAGGTCTACTGGGGTTGTTGATCTTTTTTATTTGAAACTGGAAAGCTTTTTGGCCACTTCATATTCTTGAACAGTTACTGGGGGGGAAGGGGATAGGAGGAAGGCAGGGAGGTTGGTGCGGTCTAGTTTGGGGAAGGTTTGGCAGATGGTAGAGAAGTGATTATTTATCAGTTCAGGTGAATCTACACGAGGGACATGGGAAACACAGGGGATCGAAGGAGTCCCACTACTTAAGCCACAAAGATTCTTAATTTTAGAATACCACTGACTGATATTGGTTTGTTTTAAATGATGAATCTTTGTAGGGAAGTAGGACTTCTTCGCCCAACGGATTTCCCTTATCACAATGTTGCGTAGGTCCTTGTAGCGATTGTTGTCCGTGTAGAAGGCCTTGTTCCGATTCTGCATCAGTCTCTTGATCCGAGGAGTAATCCATGGGACGTCAGAGGGGTGCATTTTGGTCCTCTTGGTGGGGAAGAAGTGGTGGTAGGCTTCGGTGGTGGTAGATACAAAGTTGTCCCATTTGGCATTAACATCTTCAGTGAGAACCTCCGTCCACGGGTAATGAACCAACCACTGCCCGAACCCCCGCATTGCAGAGTCTGGCGTTGGTCGGTAGGTCCGGATGACGGGGTCTGTTGATGGGAGGTGGTAGGGGCAGGTGACCAGAACACAGAGAGATGAGTGCTGCGTCCCACAGGAGTTAAAGGTTCAGGTGGGAGGTACTGCTCATCCATGTCCGTCAAAATAAGGTCAAGAGTGTTGTGGTTGTGGGTGGGGAAGTCAACAATTTGTGAAAGATGCAGCTGTTCTTGAATCTCACCGGTGTCTAGTTCATTGAAATCCCCACAAACCACCAACTTGGATGATGGAAATTGGAGTTTGAGATCATCACATGTATCGATGATGTGGTTGATTAGTGCGGGGCCGGTGGGTGAGCGTGGTGGGTGGTAGATCACACAGTAGATAATGGAGGCAGTGTGACGAGGGTGGGAGGGGGGATTAACTCTCACCCAGAGTGCTTCGATTCCCTCCGGGACCTCAATATCCAGGCGAGATGCACACAGCTGTTTCCGGGCGAAAATAGCTACTCCTCCCCCCCTCCTCTCTGTCCGAAGTTGGTGAAAGAGGTCATAGTCTTGTATCACGCATATTTCTGGGGTGATTTGCCATGCTTCAGTAACTGCTACAATATCAGCACTAATTTGTTTAACTGTCACAATAAGTTCGTCGAGTTTATTACACAAAGAGGTGACATTGGACAGTAGCAACGATGGGAGGTTATACCAAATACGGGGAACCTCAAAATGTGCGTATGGTTTCTTTACTGTCACTTTTTTAGGTACTGTTTTGTGTGTTTTTATGATAGGAATTCGCTTGGGGACATTCCTACCTCCACTCCGGCCACGATTGTGAAAAATGTTCAATTCTTTTAAACGCACTATAGTGTCTGAAGGTAGGTATCCAGCCCCCTTTTTAAGACGAATTAAGGAGGAGGCAGAGTAGCAAGGCGACATATATGTGTGTGTGTGTGTGTGTGTTTTAGTGAGTGTGTATGTGTTGAGTGTGTGTGTGTGTTTTAGTGAGTGTGTATGTATTGAGTGTGTATGTGTTGATTGTGTGTGTGTGTTTTAGTGAGTGTGTATGTGTGTGTGTTTTAGTGAGTGTGTATGTGTTGAGTGTGTATGTGTTGATTGTGTGTGTGTGTTTTAGTGAGTATGTATGTGTTGATTGTGTGTGTGTGTTTTAGTGTGTATGTGTGTGTGTTGAGTGTGTGTGTATGTTTTAGTGAGTGTGTATGTGTTGATTGTGTGTGTGTGTTTTATTGAGTGTGTATGTGTGTGTGTGTGTGTTTTAGTGAGTGTGTGTGTGTGTGTGTAATGTAGTGAGTGTGTATGTGTTGAGTGTGTGTGTGTGTTTTAGTGAGTGTGTATGTGTTGAGTGTGTGTGTCTGTAATGTAGTGAGTGTATGTGTTGAGTGTGTGTGTGTGTTTTAGTGAGTGTGTGTGTGTGTATGTGTTGAGTGTGTGTGTGTTTTAGTGAGTGTGTGTGTGTGTGTTTTAGTGAGTGTGTGTGTGTGTGTGTGTTTTAGTGAGTATGTATGTGTTGAGTGTGTGTGTGTGTAATTTTGTGAGTGTGTATGTGTTGAGTGTGTGTGTGTGTTTTAGTGAGTGTGTGTGTGTTGAGTGTGTGTGTGTGTATGTGTTGAGTGTGTATGTGTTGAGTGTGTGTGTGTGTTTTAGTGAGTGTATGTGTGTTTTAGTGAGTGCGTGTGTGTTGAGTGTGTGTGTGTGTAATTTAGTGAGTGTGTATGTGTTGTTGAGTGTGTGTGTGTGTTTTAGTGAGTGTGTATGTGTTGAGTGTGTATGTGTTGAGTGTGTGTGTGTGTTTTAGTGAGTGTGTATGTGTTGAGTGTGTGTGTGTTTTAGTGAGTGTGTATGTGTTGAGTGTGTGTGTGTGTTTTAGTGAGTGTGTATGTGTTGATTGTGTGTGTGTGTTTTAGTGAGTGTGTATGTGTTGAGTGTGTATGTGTTGAGTGTGTATGTGTTGAGTGTGTGTGTGTGACTGTGTTTAGTGAGTGTGTTGAGTGTGAGTGTGTTGAGTGAGTGTGTTGAGTGGGAGTGTGTTGAGTGAGAGTGTGTTGAGTGAGTGTGTATGTGTTGAGTGTGTATGTGTTGAGTGTGTATGTGTTGAGTGTGTGTGTGTGTTTTAGTGAGTGTGTATGTGTTGAGTGTGTGTGTGTGTGTTTTAGTGAGTGTGTATGTGTTGAGTGTGTATGTGTTGAGTGTGTATGTGTTGAGTGTGTGTGTGTTTTAGTGAGTGTGTGTGTGTTGAGTGTCAACATCAATTTGTTCGAACACCGACCCGTGGTAATAACGTTCTTGACATTGTACTTGCAACAAAAGAAGAATTAATAGAGAATTTGAATGTTGGTGATGAATTCAGTAACAGCGACCATCGTACGATAACTTTCACTTTAAAGTTTACTAGTAACGAACCAAATAGTAGCATCGAAAAAATCCCTAATTTCAAGAAAGCAAACTTCCATAAACTTAGAGCTATGTTTAAAGAAACTGACTGGAGCTTTTTAATTAACAATAACGACATAAATACATCTTGGAAGTTATTCGAAACCACTTACCTAAAAGCAGTGCAAGACTGCATACCATCGAAAATACGGCGTCCAGGCCATAATAATAAGCCCAAATGGTGGAATAAAGATATTTCGAACTGCCTGCTTGCTAAAAAATTTGCTAATGATAGATTAAAATCCTCACAAAACGACGAAGAACGGGTGAAATTTGTAGAGCTACGACGCAAAGCCAAAAAGTTAATTAAGCAAAGTAAAAAGAACTTAGAGTTACATATTGCGAATCAAAGTAAAACAAACCCGAAAGAATTCTATAGTTATATCAGAAAGAAAAAAGTAGTTACTTCAACTGTTGGACCGTTAGTCGATGAAAATGGAGAATACACCAAAGACGAAGTACAAATGAGTAATGCCCTCAATACCTTCTTTGCATCAGTTTTTACAACAGAAGACCTCAGTGATATCCCTACACCATCGCCGATTCAGATTGATAATTCAGATGTTCTAAGCAATATCACCGTTACAGAGAGAGAAGTACTGAATTGTTTAGATAAACTCAAGGTAGATAAAACGCCTGGACCTGATACAATCTCGCCTAGAGTTCTAAAGGAAGCTAAGGATGAGCTCTCCAAACCACTGACATTACTATTCAATAAATCCTTGCAGTCTGGAACTATGCCTGATCAGTGGAAGCTAGCCAACGTAACACCGATATTCAAAAAAGGCAGCAAATCCCTACCCAGTAACTATCGTCCAATTAGCTTAACCTCAGTTGTATGTAAAATGCTAGAAACGGTCATACGAGACAGACTCGTAAATCACTTAGAGGAAAATAACATACTTAAAGATACTCAACACGGCTTTCGTAAAAAACGTTCCTGTTTAACAAACCTCTTAGACTTCTTCCACGATATCCTCAACCTCTACGATGAGAGTAAAGCTGTAGATATTATATACCTTGATTTTCAAAAGGCCTTTGACAAAGTTCCCCACAAACGTTTACTGCTAAAACTAAAAGCGCATGGAATACAAGACGGTGTGTTGAAATGGATAGAAAATTGGCTCAGCGACAGAAAGCAAAGAGTAGTCATAAACGGTAAGGCATCTAAATGGACCAATTTAAGTAGCGGGGTACCCCAGGGATCGGTACTAGGACCAATTATCTTTCTAATTTACATCAACGACATAGATGAGGGTCTCACCTGTACAATCTCAAAATTTGCTGACGATACAAAAATTGCAAATAGCGTACTCTCAAAAGAACAAGTTTATGATATGCAACACAATCTAGATAAATTGTCATGTTGGGCCCAAATTTGGCAAATGAGTTTCAATGCGGATAAATGTAAAGTACTACATATCGGATACCTAAACGAGAAAGCAAACTATTCGATGAATGGCACTCAGCTTAAGAATGTAAACAGAGAAACCGATCTGGGAGTAACAATATCGAGTAACCTAAAACCGAGTCAACAATGTTCAGAAGTTGTTAAGAAGGCAAACAAAATAATTGGCTTTATTGGCAGGTCATTTGAGCATAAATCCAAAGAAGTTATCCTAACCCTTTACAATTCCTTAGTCCGCCCTCTTCTGGAATACTGCGTTCAATCCTGGTGCCCTTACTACCAAAAAGACATAAACAAATTAGAACGAGTTCAACGTAGAGTTACCAAAATGATACCTAGCCTAAAGAACAAACCATCCGAAGAGCGTCTTAGAGAATTAAATCTATTTCCTTTAACCCAGCGCAGATTAAGAGGTGACTTAATTCAAGTGTTCAAAATCATCAAAGGCATCGACAATATGGACTGTAGTAAGTACTTCACTATCGACCAATCTAATTACACGCGGGGAAACGGTTGCAAAATTATTGGTAAATCTTTTAACTCACACGAATCTAAGAATTTCTTCTTCAATCGAGTTGTCAACTTGTGGAATGGGCTTCCCCGAAACGTTATAGACTGTATCACCTGCATCACCGTTGATTCATTTAAACTCCGCCTAGACAAATATCTCGCATCAAACCCGCGACTGACTGCGCTTGTAAATTAATAACTTTATTTTATCCCCCCCTCAGTTACTAACCCATCTGTCCCCTACTAACTTCCTAATCCTGCCACGGACATTAGTTCCAGGGCAGTAATTCCCTTTCCAATGTTCCCTTACCCACTCTAAACCACTGTTTGGACACTTGATCCTCAGTGTTTTGGAGGACAAGCAACCTAGAAGGGTCACTAGATCTGTTGTTGCTTTCCTTTGTACTCCTTTGTACTTAGTGTGTGTGTGTGTGTTTTAGTGAGTGTGTATGTGTTGAGTGTGTATGTGTTGAGTGTGTATGTGTTGAGTGTGTGTGTGTGTTTTAGTGAGTGTGTATGTGTTGAGTGTGTGTGTGTGTTTTAGTGAGTGTGTATGTGGTTGAGGTGTGTATGTTGAGTGTGTATGTGTTGAGTGTGTGTGTGTTTTAGTGAGTGTGTGTGTGTTGAGTGTCAACATCAATTTGTTCGAACACCGACCCGTGGTAATAACGTTCTTGACATTGTACTTGCAAAAAGAAGAATTAATAGAGAATTTGAATGTTGGTGATGAATTCAGTAACAGCGACCATCGTACGATAACTTTCACTTTAAAGTTTACTAGTAACGAACCAAATAGTAGCATCGAAAAAACCTAATTTCAAGAAAGCAAACTTCCATAAACTTAGAGCTATGTTTAAAGAAACTGACTGGAGCTTTTTAATTAACATAACGACATAAATACATCTTGGAAGTTATTCGAAACCACTTACCTAAAAGCAGTGCAAGACTGCATACCATCGAAAATACGGCGTCCAGGCCATAAGATAAGCCCAAATGGTGGAATAAAGATATTTCGAACTGCCTGCTTGCTAAAAAATTTGCTAATGATAGATTAAAATCCTCACAAAACGACGAAGAACGGGTGAAATTTGTAGAGCTACGACGCAAAGCCAAAAAGTTAATTAAGCAAAGTAAAAAGAACTTAGAGTTACATATTGCGAATCAAAGTAAAACAAACCCGAAAGAATTCTATAGTTATATCAGAAAGAAAAAGTAGTTACTTCAACTGTTGGACCGTTAGTCGATGAAAATGGAGAATACACCAAAGACGAAGTACAAATGAGTAATGCCCTCAATACCTTCTTTGCATCAGTTTTTACAACAGAAGACCTCAGTGATATCCCTACACCATCGCCGATTCAGATTGATAATTCAGATGTTCTAAGCAATATCACCGTTACAGAGAGAGAAGTACTGAATTGTTTAGATAAACTCAAGGTAGATAAAACGCCTGGACCTGATACAATCTCGCCTAGAGTTCTAAAGGAAGCTAAGGATGAGCTCTCCAAACCACTGACATTACTATTCAATAAATCCTTGCAGTCTGGAACTATGCCTGATCAGTGGAAGCTAGCCAACGTAACACCGATATTCAAAAAAGGCAGCAAATCCCTACCCAGTAACTATCGTCCAATTAGCTTAACCTCAGTTGTATGTAAAATGCTAGAAACGGTCATACGAGACAGACTCGTAAATCACTTAGAGGAAAATAACATACTTAAAGATACTCAACACGGCTTTCGTAAAAAACGTTCCTGTTTAACAAACCTCTTAGACTTCTTCCACGATATCCTCAACCTCTACGATGAGAGTAAAGCTG
The DNA here is from genome assembly GCA_032716605.1 of Paralithodes platypus. Lineage (NCBI taxonomy): Eukaryota > Metazoa > Arthropoda > Malacostraca > Decapoda > Lithodidae > Paralithodes > Paralithodes platypus. The sequence continues at coordinate 5,933,539 of CM064512.1, forward strand.
TAGATATTATATACCTTGATTTTCAAAAGGCCTTTGACAAAGTTCCCACAAACGTTTACTGCTAAAACTAAAAGCGCATGGAATACAAGACGGTGTGTTGAAATGGATAGAAAATTGGCTCAGCGACAGAAAGCAAAGAGTAGTCATAAACGGTAGGCATCTAAATGGACCAATTTAAGTAGTGGGGTACCCCAGGGATCGGTACTAGGACCAATTATTTTTCTAATTTACATCAACATAGATGAGGGTCTCACCTGTACAATCTCAAAATTTGCTGACGATACAAAAATTGCAAATGGCGTACTCTCAAAAGAACAAGTTTATGATATGCAACACAATCTAGATAAATTGTCATGTTGGGTCCAAATTTGGCAAATGAGTTTCAATGCGGATAAATGTAAAGTACTACATATCGGATACCTAAATGAGAAAGCAAACTATTCGATGAATGGCACTCAGCTTAAGAATGTAAACAGAGAAACCGATCTGGGAGTAACAATATCGAGTAACCTAAAACCGAGTCAACAATGTTCAGAAGTTGTTAAGAAGGCAAACAAATAATTGGCTTTATTGGCAGGTCATTTGAGCATAAATCCAAGAAGTTATCCTAACCCTTTACAATTCCTTAGTCCGCCCTCTTCTGGAATACTGCGTTCAATCCTGGTGCCCTTACTACCAAAAAGACATAAACAAATTAGAACGAGTTCAACGTAGAGTTACCAAAATGATACCTAGCCTAAAGAACAAACCATCCGAAGAGCGTCTTAGAGAATTAAATCTATTTCCTTTAACCCAGCGCAGATTAAGAGGTGACTTAATTCAAGTGTTCAAAATCATCAAAGGCATCGACAATATGGACTGTAGTAAGTACTTCACTATCGACCAATCGATACACGCGGGGAAACGGTTGCAAAATTATTGGTAAATCTTTTAACTCACACGAATCTAAGAATTTCTTCTTCAATCGAGTTGTCAACTTGTGGAATGGGCTTCCCCGAAACGTTATAGACTGCATCACCGTTGATTCATTTAAACTCCGCCTAGACAAATATCTCGCATCAAACCCGCGACTGACTGCGCTTGTAAATTAATAACTTTATTTTATCCCCCCCTCAGTTACTAACCCATCTGTCCCCTACTAACTTCCTAATCCTGCCACGGACATTAGTTCCAGGGCAGTAATTCCCTTTCCAATGTTCCCTTACCCACTCTAAACCACTGTTTGGACACTTGATCCTCAGTGTTTTGGAGGACAAGCAGCCTAGAAGGGTCACTAGATCTGTTGTTGCTTTCCTTTGTACTCCTTTGTACTTAGTGTGTGTGTGTGTGTTTTAGTGAGTGTGTATGTGTTGAATGTGTGTGTGTGTTTTAGTGAGTGTGTATGTTCTTCCTTTGTACTCCTTTGTGTGTATGTGTGTGAGTGAGTGTGTGTTAATTCATGTGTGTAACTGTACCGTTCCTTCCACTTTCTCTGTACAAATGGCCGTCAGCTGATTTGGTGGTGGGGGGGGGGGAATGGGTTTTTTGGGGGGGTGCTGTGACTTGTAGTTCGAGGAGGAGGAGGAGGAAGAAGAAGAAGGAAGAGAGAGAGAGAGAGAGAGGCGGAGAGGTGGAGGAGAGAAAATGTGTGTGTGTGTGTGTGGTGGACTTTTAATTCCTGGAGAGAGAGAGAGAGAGAGAGTGTGAGTGAGTGAGTGAGTGTGTGTGTGTGTGTGTGTGTATAATAAGAGAGTAATTAATATACACAATGTTCTGAGAATATTAGTGTTGTTTTGTGTGCTTTGACGTCTAGTTCCCGAATTTACATGCAATTTGTGATGCAATTGAGAGAGAGGTACAGTCGGCCAAATAAGTGATGTCGCGGCACCAATTATATATATATATTTAGATCAATAATTGTCCACTTGCGAATTTCAGGCTATAAGGAAGTTGAAATCGTAAACATCGATATTAATACGAACTGCAATGACAATATAGGTAGGTTTCTGATGGATATAAAAGGGTGTGTTAAATTGGGTTTCACGTCTAAATGTTATGCATCACAACCGTATTTTAGCGGGTAAGTCTGCTAAATATCGATGTTTACAGCTCCAACTTCCTTATAGAACGAAACTCGCAAGTGGTCAATTGGTATCAGGACTATCTAAGCATTAAGGGGAGGTATTTAGTTTGTTCCCTACGTTTTCATCAAGCTTAAAATTACCCCCCCTAGACCCCCTTTCAAGATAAATTTGTACATTTTTCGGTAGAAAAATGTCCCGGCCGGAGGCCGGTTGCTCTTAAATTACAGGCTCGCTATCGCTCGCCAGGATAAAATCGACACCTGAATGGCACGAAAGGTCTTAATATGGGGTGAAAGTTCTTAAAATCGCTAAACTAATGGGGGCAAACGTTTTATAATATCAAAAGCAATGGGGCTAAACATGAGGGAGAAAGGGGTCCAGAAAAAAATCCCTCGAGTGGAGATCTCCCCTTAACTACCTCCTTCTTTACCGGCGACGACTTATTAACTTTATTCTGACTACACAGACCGTTAAGGGGAGATTGCCACCTGGAGGATTTTTTTCTGAACCTCTTTCTCCCTCATGTTTAGCCCCATTGCTTGTGAGATTTAAAGACGCTTGCCCCATTAGTTTGGCGATTTTAAGAACCCTCGCCCCATTTCTGTCAATTTTAAGACCATTCGTGCCATTTAGGTGTCGATGTTTTCCTGGCGAGCGATAGCGAGCCTGTAATTTAAGGGGAACCGGCCTTTGGCCGGGACATTTTCTACCGAAAAATGTACAAATTTATCTTGAAAGGGGGTCTAGGGGGAGTAATTTTAAGCTTGATGGACGTCTAGGCAATCAACTAAAAACCTCCCCTTAAACGATTTCATGCAGTTTAAAAAGGGGCCTCCAGCAATTAACAGGCTTCGAACTATCTCACTCAACCCTTTTTACCACCACAGATCCTTCTTCTTGAGCTGCACAAAAGCGTCTAAACACGTCTAAATCGTCTAGAGACGTCGCCGGTACGGAAGGGGTTAATGGTCACTGAATTCATCGTTTCGAGTGAGATAGACAAACATAATTTTTCCTCCCATTTTCTTTTTCCTCTTCCTTGCAAGACACCCTATATTCAACATCTGACAGCATGAATCAGGAATATATGGCCTCTTTTTTCATTTTTCTTCCCCTGCTCCCCCCTATGGGGCAGGTACTTCCCCCCTTCGCCCCCCCCCCCCCCCCCCCCCCCCACACTTCTCTCTAGGGTAGGTTTTTAGTTGGTCCGTAGATATCCTTCAGTTTAAGATACCCCCCTTTGAGCCCCTTTTCAGATAAATTTGTACGATTTTCGGTAGAAAAATTTCCCGGCTGAAAGCCGGTTCCTCTTAAATTACAGGCTCGCTATCGCTCGCCAGGATAATATCGACACCTAAATGGCACGAAAGCTCTTAAAATTGACAGAAATGGGTTGAAAGTTCTTAAAATCGTCAAAATAATGGGGCGAACGTCTTAACATTAGGAAAACAATGGCAGAACTAATAGCTCGATTACTCTAGGCGTTTTTGAGTTGTAGAAGTGGGTAGGGAATATTTTGAGTTGTAGAAGTGGGTAGGGAATATTTTGTTGGGTCTATATTTTGTATTCATCCGCATATTTTGTTTTAGTTGCCTCCTCACCCTAGACGATTTTATCCTGGCGAACGATAGCGAGCCTGTAATTTACGGGACATTACTCTACCGGAAATTGTTTACACCTTATCTAGAATGGCTTGATGGAGAGATCTAGTCTTGAGTCTAGTCTCTGTCTTGAGTCGCCCCCCCCCCCCCCAAAAAAAAAATAAATAAAGGAAAAGAGGGGGGAAAATGGGCCTGAGTATATAGATAGATAGATAGATAGATAGATAGATAGATAGATCTAGGAAGGACACTACAAATATAATTAATTATCATGTAAATAGACCAATAAATAAACCACCCCTCCTTAAATAGAGGTTAGGGGGGAGGGAGGGAGGGTGGGTGGGGGTGGGGGGACGTTGTTTAGGTTAGGGGAAAGTCCCGCTCCTCTCCTCTCTCTCTCCTCTCACTCCGCTCTCTCCTCTCTCTTCTCTCTCCTCTCTCAGCTACCTCTCTCTCTCTCTCTCTCTCTCTCTCGCTCTCTCTCTCTCTCTCTCTCTCTCTCTCTTCTTCGTCTTTAGATAGATATATTGTTGAGAGTAATATATTAAGAAAAAATATGTGGGACATTTATATCTGATACAATAAGAGAGAGAGAGAGAGAGTAAAGTAGGAAGACCCAGTACCAGTATCACTATGTTAAGTCCTTGATAAGTGTAATAATAATTAACGGTTTATTCACAAAAGCAGCTCGAAGGCTGAAAATATACAAGGAAGTTGATACATAGTTAAAATTAAAATTAAAATTAAAATTGACACAAGAGTTAACAGGCTAATTTACAATGAAAAATATGTATATAATTTATTGATTGTTTAAGACCTTAATTATTGAAGGAATGGCGCTGTTCTTGTAGCGGTCAGTCCGTGGTGCTCTTACGGGGACAATACGGTTGAAGTGGCGAACAGAGCGTAGAGGAGGAGGGGCGTCGGGCGGTAGTAGGTGCCGGTGTCTGGGGTTTGTTTAGTAGTTTGCTGAAGAAACTGCTGAAGGTGTTGTGTTCGTAGAGGTTAGATATGGCGAGTACGTTAATTAGGTTACAATGCATCTTGGTAAGTTGGTTGTAGTTGGCCCCTAACATTATTCTGAGTGCTCTCTTCTGAATTTTTTCTAATTTTATTTCTTTTGGGTTAAGTTGAGAGAGGATGACCACACGGGTGAAGCATAGCAGAGTTTGGGTAATATAAGAAGATTTGTATAAAAGTAGCATGTCATCTCTGGGAACCCATAGTTGTTTCAGGGTGCGTAACATGTGGAGCCTATACGAAGAATCCCTACGCTATGGTGTTAACATGTTTATCCCAGAGTAGTTTTTGCTGAAGGAAAACCCCAAGTAATTTAGTGGAACTGACACTATCTCGAGGGTGTGATTGCCAAGCTTGAGAGGTGGGTGGAAGGTTGGGTTTTAGAAGCAACATTGAAGTTCATGACAAGTGTTTTGTTTAGGTTAAGTGTGTGGGTGTGTGTGTGTGGGTGTTACAAAGGAAATCACGCAACAACAGTCCCTAGTGAACCCTTCCTAGGGCTGTTTGTCCTCCAAAACACTGAGGATGAAGTGTCCAAACAGTGGTTTAGAGTGGGTAAGGGCAACATTGGAAAGGTAACTAACCTGCCCTGGAACTAATGTCCCGTGGCAGGATTAGGAAGTGAGTAGGGGGACAGATGGGCTAGTGTCTGTGTGTGTGTGTGTGTTTTGTGGTGGTGTTGTGGGGTGTGGTATGTATGTATGTTGTGTGTGTGTGTGTTGTGTGTGGTATGTTTACCTTGACCTTAGTTTAATCTTCATGTGCGGTACGGTCGAGCGAACACAAGTTTTTGGTCAGTCCGGAGAGCGGGGCCAATTAACCCAAGGGGAGGCCTCATAGGCCTCCCCTTTGGGTATAAGGAGTGTGCGCTGAAAGTATAATGTTGTCCCTGATTTCCTTACTGTGTCTGTTTGTGTCTAGACCCAGCACAGAGAGTAATCCAGCTGGCTCTCACAAACACCTCCTCCTCCTATCCGTTTTCACTACACTAAAACAAGCCCCACAATCTACTTTCCAATAATGTACACCAAAAACAAACAAAAAACACAAAAACAAAAACAAATTATAATTTAGCTCTCTCACTGCTTTTCAACCTTGGGGGAGACACTTTTTACAGGGTAGCTCTGCCTTTTGTTTCTCCTTCATACCCATAAAAAAAATATGTGATATATATAATTTTATATATATAATTAGTATATATAAGTATTTAATATATAGTATTCATCTTATTATAATATATTAACTGTAAAATATATTAAACACAAAATAATAAATAAAAAAACCAAGGTGACAGCCAACATGACCGCCAGATGAAATGGCCAC
>CM064512.1:5939645-5957145 GCA_032716605.1 Paralithodes platypus
TTACAATGAAAAATATGTATATAATTTATTGATTGTTTAAGACCTTAATTATTGAAGGAATGGCGCTGTTCTTGTAGCGGGTCAGTCCGTGGTGCTCTTACGGGGACAATCCGTTGAAGTGGCGAACAGAGCGTAGAGGAGGAGGGGCGTCGGGCGGTAGTAGGTGCCGGTGTCTGGTGTTGTTTAGTAGTTTGCTGGAGAACTGCTGAAGGTGTTGTTCGTAGAGGTTAGATATGGGGAGTACGTTAATTAGGTTACATGCATCTTGGTAAGTGGTGTAGTTGGCCCCTAACATTATTCTGAGTGCTCTCTTCTGAATTTTTTCTAATTTATTTCTTTGGGTTAAGTTGAGAGAGGATGACCAAACGGGTGAAGCATAGCAGAGTTTGGGTAATATAAAAGATTTGTATAAAAGTAGCATGTCATCTCTGGGAACCCCTAGTTGTTTCAGGGTGCGTAACATGTGTAGCCGATAAGAAGAAGCACTAGCTATGGTGTTAACATGTTTATCCCAGAGTAGTTTTTGCTGAAGGAAAACACCAAGTAATTTAGTGGACTGAACTATCTCGAGGGTGTGATTGCCAAGCTTGAGGGTGGGTGGAGGGATGGGTTTAGAAGCAACATTGAAGTTCATGACAAGTGTTTTGTTTAGGTTAAGTGTGTGTGTGTGTGTGTGTGTGTACAAAGGAAATCAAGCAACAACAGTCCTAGTGACCCTTCTAGGCTGTTTGTCCTCCAAAACACTGAGGATGAAGTGTCCAAACAGTGGTTTAGAGTGGGTAAGGGAACATTGGAAAGGTAACTACTGCCCTGGAACTAATGTCCGTGGCAGGATTAGGAAGTTAGTAGGGGACAGATGGGTTAGTGTGTGTGTGTGTGTGTGTGTGTGTGTGTGTGTGTGTATGTATGTATGTGTGTGTGTGTGTGTGTGTGTGTGTATGTTTACCTTGACCTTAGTTTAATCTTCATGTGCGGTACGGTAGCGAACACAAGTTTTTGGTCAGTCGAGCGGGGCCAATACCCAAGGGGAGGCCTCATAGGCCTCCCCTTGGGTATAAGGAGTTGCTGAAAGTATAATTTGTCTGGATTTCCTTACTGTTTCTGTTTGTGTCTAGACCCACACAGAGAGTAATCCAGCTGGCTCTCACAAACACCTCCTCCTCCTATCCGTTTCACTACACTAAACAAGCCCACCAATCTACTTTCCAATAATGTACACCAAAAAAACAAAAAACACAAAAACAAAAACAAATTATAATTTAGCTCTCTCACTCTTTCAACCTTGGGGGAGACACATGTTACAGGTAGCTCTGCCTTTTGTCTCCTTCATACCCATAAAAAAAAATATGTATATATATATATATATATATATATATATATATATATATATATATATATATATATACTGTATATATTAAACAAAAATAATAAATAAAAACCAAGGTGACAGCCAACATGACCCCAGATGAAATGGCCACAGTATAACACAGCCTAAAGTATCGAAATATACCATAGTAAATATTGTTATAGCAAAATAGAACTTAAACTACCGGTAACCTAATCTAATCATTACCTAACTAGAGAGAGAGAGAGAGAGAGAGAGAGATAGTTAGTTAGTTACCACTTCCATCTATTTCCTACCTACCCCATTCCCTAACCCCTTATTAGAGAGAGAGAGAGAGAGAGAGAGAGAGAGAGAGAGAGAGAGAGAGGAGAGAGAGCACATACACATACCTACAGAGAGACAGAGAGAGACCATACACACACACACACACACCTACAGTAGAGAGAGAGAGAGAGAGGTGATAGTGCATGGGTGTCACTAAGGAATGCAAGCCCTGCGGGAGGTCTGATGGGCTTTAACCCCTTCTGTACCGACGGCGTCCTTTTAACTCTATTCTTAGACGATGTTATTCAGTTTAAAAAGGTCCTCCAGCATCTAACAGGCTTCGAACTACCGTATCTATCTTAACCCTTTTTACCACCACAGATCCTTCTTAAACTGCACAAAATCGTCTCAATATAGCTAGAATACAAGTAAAAGACATCTCGGTACAGAAGAGGTTAACCCCTATTGTACCGACGATGGCTTTTGTTATTATATTCCAGCAATATTTAGGTGATTTTGTGCAGCTTAAGAAGGATGTGAGGTAGTAAAAAGGGTTGATTATGATTGTCGGAGAGGGTTAAGAAGGATGTGAGGTAGTAAAAAGGGTTGATTATGATTGTCGGAGAGGGTTAAGAAGGATGTGAGGTACCGGTAGTAAAAAGGGTTGATTATGATTTTCGGAGAGGGTTAAGAAGGATGTGAGGTAGTAAAAAGGGTTGATTATGATTGTCGGAGAGGGTTAAGAAGGATGTGAGGTACCGGTAGTAAAAAGGGTTGATTATGATTTTCGGAGAGGGTTAAGAAGGATGTGAGGTAGTAAAAAGGGTTGATTATGATTGTCGGAGAGGGTTAAGAAGGATGTGAGGTACCGGTAGTAAAAAGGGTTGATTATGATTTTCGGAGAGGGTTAAGAAGGATGTGAGGTAGTAAAAAGGGTTGATTATGATTGTCGGAGAGGGTTAAGAAGGATGTGAGGTACCGGTAGTAAAAAGGGTTGATTATGATTTTCGGAGAGGGTTAAGAAGGATGTGAGGTAGTAAAAAGGGTTGATTATGATTGTCGGAGAGGGTTAAGAAGGATGTGAGGTACCGGTAGTAAAAAGGGTTGATTATGATTTTCGGAGAGGGTTAAGAAGGATGTGAGGTAGTAAAAAGGGTTGATTATGATTGTCGGAGAGGGTTAAGAAGGATGTGAGGTAGTAAAGAGGGTTGATTAAGATTGTCGGAGAGGGTTAAGAAGGATGTGAGGTAGTAAAAAGGGTTGATTATGATTGTCGGAGAGGGTTAAGAAGGATGTGAGGTAGTAAAAAGGGTTGATTATGATTGTCGGAGAGGGTTAAGAAGGATGTGAGGTAGTAAAGAGGGTTGATTAAGATTGTCGGAGAGGGTTAAGAAGGATGTGAGGTAGTAAAGAGGGTTGATTAAGATTGTCGGAGAGGGTTAAGAAGGATGTGAGGTAGTAAAAGGGTTGATTAAGATTGTCGGAGAGGGTTAAGAAGGATGTGAGGGTAGTAAAAAGGGTTGATTATGATTGTCGGAGAGGGTTAAGAAGGATGTGAGGTAGTAAAAAGGGTTGATTATGATTGTCGGAGAGGGTTAAGAAGGATGTGAGGTACGGTAGTAAAAAGGGTTGATTAAGATTGTCGGAGAGGGTTAAGAAGGATGTGAGGTAGTAAAAAGGGTTGATTATGATTGTCGGAGAGGAGTAAGAAGGATGTGAGGTAGTAAAAAGGGTTGATTATGATTGTCGGAGAGGGTTAAGAAGGATGTGAGGTAGTAAAAAGGGTTGATTATGATTGTCGGAGAGGGTTAAGAAGGATGTGAGGTAGTAAAGAGGGTTGATTAAGATTGTCGGAGAGGGTTAAGAAGGATGTGAGGTAGTAAAGAGGGTTGATTAAGATTGTCGGAGAGGGTTAAGAAGGATGTGAGGTAGTAAAAAGGGTTGATTAAGATTGTCGGAGAGGGTTAAGAAGGATGTGAGGTACGGTAGTAAAAAGGGTTGATTATGATTGTCGGAGAGGGTTAAGAAGGATGTGAGGTACGGTAGTAAAAAGGGTTGATTATGATTGTCGGAGAGGGTTAAGAAGGATGTGAGGTAGTAAAAAGGGTTGATTATGATTGTCGGAGAGGGTTAAGAAGGATGTGAGGTAGTAAAAAGGGTTGATTAAGATTGTCGGAGAGGGTTAAGAAGGATGTGAGGTAGTAAAAAGGGTTGATTATGATTGTCGGAGAGGGTTAAGAAGGATGTGAGGTATTAAAAAGGGATGATTATGATTGTCGGAGAGGGTTAAGAAGGATGTGAGGTAGTAAAAAGGGTTGATTAAGATTGTCGGAGAGGGTTAAGAAGGATGTGAGGTAGTAAAAAGGGTTGATTATGATTGTCGGAGAGGGTTAAGAAGGATGTGAGGTAGTAAAAAGGGATGATTATGATTGTCGGAGAGGGTTAAGAAGGATGTGAGGTAGTAAAAAGGGTTGATTAAGATTGTCGGAGAGGGTTAAGAAGGATGTGAGGTATGGTAGTAAAAAGGGTTGATTATGATTGTCGGAGAGGGTTAAGAAGGATGTGAGGTAGTAAAAAGGGTTGATTAAGATTGTCGGAGAGGGTTAAGAAGGATGTGAGGTAGTAAAAAGGGTTGATTAAGATTGTCGGAGAGGGTTAAGAAGGATGTGAGGTAGTAAAAAGGGTTGATTAAGATTGTCGGAGAGGGTTAAGAAGGATGTGAGGTAGTAAAAAGGGTTGATTATGATTGTCGGAGAGGGTTAAGAAGGATGTGAGGTAGTAAAAAGGGTTGATTATGATTGTCGGAGAGGGTTTAAGAAGGATGTGAGGTAGTAAAAAGGGTTGATTATGATTGTCGGAGAGGGTTAAGAAGGATGTGAGGTAGTAAAAAGGGTTGATTAAGATTGTCGGAGAGGGTTAAGAAGGATGCGAGGTAGTAAAAAGGGTTGATTAAGATTGTCGGAGAGGGTTAAGAAGGATGTGAGGTAGTAAAAAGGGTTGATTAAGATTGTCGGAGAGGGTTAAGAAGGATGTGAGGTACCGTAGTAAAAAGGGTTGATTATGATTGTCGGAGAGGGTTAAGAAGGATGTGAGGTAGTAAAAAGGGTTGATTATGATTGTCGGAGAGGGTTTAAGAAGGATGTGAGGTAGTAAAAAGGGTTGATTATGATTGTCGGAGAGGGTTAAGAAGGATGTGAGGTAGTAAAAAGGGTTGATTATGATTGTCGGAGAGGGTTAAGAAGGATGTGAGGTAGTAAAAAGGGTTGATTAAGATTGTCGGAGAGGGTTAAGAAGGATGCGAGGTAGTAAAAAGGGTTGATTAAGATTGTCGGAGAGGGTTAAGAAGGATGTGAGGTAGTAAAAAGGGTTGATTAAGATTGTCGGAGAGGGTTAAGAAGGATGTGAGGTACCGTAGTAAAAAGTGTTGATTAAGATTGTCGGAGAGGGTTAAGAAGGATGTGAGGTAGTAAAAAGGGTTGATTATGATTGTCGGAGAGGGTTAAGAAGGATGTGAGGTAGTAAAAAGGGTTGATTAAGATTGTCGGAGAGGGTTAAGAAGGATGTGAGGTAGTAAAAAGGGTTGATTAAGATTGTCGGAGAGGGTTAAGAAGGATGTGAGGTAGTAAAAAGGGTTGATTATGATTGTCGGAGAGGGTTAAGAAGGATGTGAGGTAGTAAAAAGGGTTGATTATGATTGTCGGAGAGGGTTAAGAAGGATGTGAGGTAGTAAAAAGGGTTGATTAAGATTGTCGGAGAGGGTTAAGAAGGACGTGATGTAGTAAAAAGGGTTGATTATGATTGTCGGAGAGGGTTAAGAAGGATGTGAGGTAGTAAAAAGGGTTGATTAAGATTGTCGGAGAGGGTTAAGAAGGATGTGAGGTAGTAAAAAGGGTTGATTATGATTGTCGGGGAGGGTTAAGAAGGATGTGTGGTAGTAAAAAGGGTTGATTATGATTGTCGGAGAGGGTTAAGAAGGATGTGAGGTAGTAAAAAGGGTTGATTATGATTGTCGGAGAGGGTTAAGAAGGATGTGAGGTAGTAAAAAGGGTTGATTATGATTGTCGGAGAGGGTTAAGAAGGATGTGAGGTAGTAAAAAGGGTTGATTAAGATTGTCGGAGAGGGTTAATCAACCCTTTTTACTACCTCACATCCTTCTTAACCCTCTCCGACACTCTTAATCAACCCTTTTTACTACCTCACATCCTTCTTAACCCTCTCCGACAATCTTAATCAACCCTTTTTACTACCTCACATCCTTCTTAACCCTCTCCGACAATCTTAATCAACCCTTTTTACTACCTCACATCCTTCTTAACCCTCTCCGACAATCATAATCAACCCTTTTTACTACCTCATCCTTCTTAACCCTCTCCGACAATCATAATCAACCCTTTTTACTACCTCACATCCTTCTTAACCCTCTCCGACAATCATAATCAACCCTTTTTACTACCTCACATCCTTCTTAACCCTCTCCGACAATCTTAATCAACCCTTTTTACTACCTCACATCCTTCTTAACCCTCTCCGACAATCTTAATCAACCCTTTTTACTACCTCACATCCTTCTTAACCCTCTCCGACAATCTTAATCAACACTTTTTACTCACATCCTTCTTAACCCTCTCCGACAATCTTAATCAACACTTTTTACTACCTCACATCCTTCTTAACCCTCTCCGACAATCATAATCAACCCTTTTTACTACCTCACATCCTTCTTAACCCTCTCCGACAATCTTAATCAACCCTTTTACTACCTCACATCCTTCTTAACCCTCTCCGACAATCTTAATCAACCCTTTTTACTACCTCACATCCTTCTTAACCCTCTCCGACAATCATAATCAACCCTTTTTACTACCTCACATCCTTCTTAACCCTCTCCGACAATCTTAATCAACCCTTTTTACTACCTCACATCCTTCTTAACCCTCTCCGACAATCTTAATCAACCCTTTTTACTACCTCACATCCTTCTTAAGATTGTTACCAGCCTGTCAATTGCTGGAGGGCCTTCTTAAATTTAATTAAATCGTATTTTTGGATAGCCCCTCTCTCCCTCCATTAACTTAGTGATCTTAACCCCTTCAGCACCATGACGCCGTTTTACCCTTTATTCTGGCTAATACTAGATGATTTTATGCAGTTTAAGAAGGACCTACCGTATGTTAATAAGAGGGTTTATTGAGATCGCATGAACTCATTATTACAAACTATAGAAAATCGTCTAATGGTAACCAGGATGTGATGACATTTACGTATTGGTGGTTAAGGGGTTAACACTTTTCACCCCATTAGGTTGGCGTTAATAAGCAGCTTCACTCCATTCAGGTGTAAACAAAAATTCTGGGCGAGCAACAGCATGACTGTAACGTAGAAGAAATCGGCCGGGACTTTATGTTATCAAAAAATGTACAAATTTAGTTTTAAGGAAGTCTGGGAAGGAGTTTTTGTTAGCCTAGGGGACAAACGAAAATACATTGTTCGAAAATGGCAAAATCAAGCAAAATCCTCAATTATAATTAAACCAAATATCATAGGAAATCTTGGGGGGGGGGGGTTGATAGTGATGGTGTGTGTGTAATAATAATAATAATAATAATAATAATAATAATAATAATAAACGGTTTATTAAAGAATGGCAGCCTCATGAGCTGAAAATACACATTTTACAATTTAGTGGATGAACATGAGATGTACAGATATGAAGATGGTAAGCTCAGTTTACAAAACAAATAAATAAATACAATAATGATGCAGGTGCAAAATACAAATTATCATAAAATAACCATGAGAGTAAGTGATATACAGTACATATACACGTTTATTTTACTTACTTATATACAGAAAATACATATATACACGTACGTACGCACATACATATGCATACATATACACACATATATAAGAACATAAGAACATGCAGTAAGTGTGCACATGTCCGTATACACAAACGCTCACGTATGCACACAAACATACATACATACAAAAACTGTTTTGGTGGGGTCAGGGTAAAGAGGTAAAGGGTAAAGAGGGAGTGGCGTTCAAGTCTGTGCAGGTAGGGTCAGGTAAAGCCTACTACAATGGGAGGTTAATCCTCGGTAGTGTAGGTGTGTGTGTGTGTGTTCGTTCGTGTGTGTGTGTGTGTGTGTGTGATAGAAGGCGAAATGTGGAAAAGCTGGGCGTTCTATTGTTAAGGGTGGAAATACATGGATGAAGATACACGAACACTTAATAATAGATAATCCTTATGCATAGATTTATAATCAGAAGTTGCGCTAGTGAGCAATATGTTCTCGCTCATATGTACGTATATTTACATACATATGTGCATATGACCATACAAATACACGTACAGTACATATATATTATATACCTTATATTCTCAACCGGGCTCGAACCATTGACATCACATACACACAGACATACATATACATAAATATATGCACATTACAGGCATATATGCTCTTCTCTTATCCACCTGATACTCTCAGCCGGGCTCGAACCACAATCAGTATACACTATAGACACATATATATATACATAAATAACGCATACATACATACACATATACGCACACATACATACACATATACTGCACATACATAGATACACACATACACATATACATATATACACATATACATAAACAAACTCAAGCAAATACATACAAATTATATTCTAATACGCACACGCACACACACTTATGCATACATTATTAAAGGTGGGCGCGTATATATGGTGTGACAGGCCGTTATTACACATTATTAATAATATTAACAATGGTTGGGATAGGACTATTTTTATATCTGTCAGTTCTTGCTCTTATTGGTTTGAGTGTGTTGAAGTGACGAGCTGCACGTGTTGGTCTAGGGGCGTCTGGTGGAAGTAAGTTTCTGTGTCGTGGATGAACAAGCAGCTTAGATGCAAACTGTTTGAGTGTGTTGTAGTGGTGGGTTGAAAGTGCAGGTATGCTAAGGGTGGTGAGAGCTTCCTCGTACCCTGGATATGTGCCACCCAGGATGATCCTGCATGCCCTCCTCTGCACTCTCTCCAATTGACGTTGTTGTGTCAGGGTTAGAGAGGAGGACCAGGCGGGAGAGGCGTAGGTGAGCTTAGGGAGTATGAAGGTGTTATATATACTCTTCAGCTCATTCTCCGGCGCCCCCAGGGATCTCAACCGCCTTAGCATAAACAACTTGTATGTGCCGGTCCTGACTGTGATAGTTACATGTTTCTTCCAGTTGAGTTTGTTGTCCACAGTGATTCCGAGGAGTTTGGTGGACTCAACAAGCTGAAGGGGATGAGGAGCAATTGTGACAGTGGGTGGAGGAAGGTCGGTAACGGAGGTGTTGATGTGCATGACCACTGTATTGTCATGATTGATAGTCACATGATTGTCTGTGGTCCAGGCTTGAAGACGGTCGAGGATGTCTTGTAGGGGGTCATAGTTAGGGGAGGTGTTATCGACAGTAATGCCGACTGTCGAGTCGTCCACGTACTTCCAGTGAAATGGGGTGTCCTTTAGGGCATCATTAATCAAGATGAGGAACAATAGAGGCCCCATCTTTGTGCCCTGTGGGACTCCACATGTGATGTCTAGGAAGGTGGAGATGAAGCCTTGGTATCGCACTGCTTGTCGTCTGTCACTAAGGAAGTCGGTCAACCACGTGTGTGTGTGTGTGTGTGTGTGTGTGTTGGGGTGGGGGTGGGGTGGGGGGGTAGCTGTGATTGTGATAATGTGTGTGTTGGGATGGGGGGGGGGGTAGCTGTGATTGTGATAATGTGTGGTGGTGTGGGGGGTAGTGGTAGTGGTGATGATGGTGGTGGTGGTATAGTGATGTTGAGAGGTGGTGGTGGTGGTGATGGTGTTAATGATGATGATGCAGATAGTTGTGGTGGTGGTCGTGATGGTGATGGTGGTAGTGATGATGATAGTGGTGATGATAACGGTGGTGATGATGATAGACATGTAGGAAGGTGTAACAGTAGTAGTAGTGGTGTGAATGCTGATGATATTATTAATGAAGGCAGTACTGTACCAGTGTCGTAGTATAATGTCCAGGAAGTGACGTCACAGATTTTTTTACCCCACTGGACACTCGGGGAAAGTTAGTAGATATACATTAGTGGCACAACCTCGGATGGTGTACTTCTTTTGTTATATTGTATTACTTCTTTTGTTAATGTTTTCGGATATAATTAACTTCTTTTGTTACTGTTTTTGTTGCGTTAATTTGCTTCTTTTGTAACTGATTTTGTATTATAATTTGCTTCTGTGATGTATTATTTATTTTGTATTATAATTTGCTTCTCGGATGTGCTTTGACGAATGCTACTGGTACTATAGGTAGCGCCAACGAACTTGACAATAATCTTGATCCCTGACCTCTCTGTAACTAAAAAGGGACTAGAGCAGACTGGCTGTAAATATCCACAGCAATTACCTGGTGGACTCTTCCCAAATGAGAGGAATTTCAGCCCGATTGCTTTCATTCATTTCGAGTTATGAGAAGTTAAGGGGTCAAGAAAATGGTCAAGTTCGTTGGCGCTACCTATAGTGTGTGTGTTTGTTTTAGTGTGTGTGTTAATGTATCTGTGTGTGTATGTGTATGTGTGTCTGTGTGTGTCTCTGGGTGTGTGTGTGTGTTAGTGTGTACTTACACTAGTTGTACTTACACTAGTTGTATTTGCGGGAGTGAGCATGCTCGTTAATTCCCGCCTCCTAAGATATGTTTGTCATACCGTGCTTTGAAACTATGCACGTCTTGTGTCTTAGTGTGTGTGTGTGTGTGTGTGTGTGTGTGTGTGTGTGTGTGTGTGTGTGTGTGTGTGTGTATCTATAAATACGTCATAATCTTCAAAGGGTTAATGAAACATATGAAACTATTATGTCTCTGCATCATATAAATAAATACCCGGTACCTAGTTTTCATATTTAAGGGAGAGATAGTTGCTTTTTCTGGACCTCCTTCTCCCTCATGTTGAGCCCCATTAGTTTTGAGATTTTAAGACGTTCACCCCATTAGTTTGTCGATTTTAAGACCTTTAGTCCAATTTCTTTATAAATATCAAGAGCTTGCCATTTAAGTGTCGATTTTTTTTCTTGCGAGCGATAGCGAGCCTGTGATTTTGGAGGAGGGGTTCAGGTCCCCTTTTCCCTCATGTTTGGCCCGTCTAATTATTTAGGTAATTCATTATCTTCTAATTTTTACTGTTTTTTGTTCTTGTGGTGGAGTGAGATGTCGATGTTGTTAACTATATGATAAACAGAGAGAGAGAGAGAGAGAGAGTGTGTGTGTGTGTGAGAGAGAGGGATATATATATAGAGAGAGATAGATAGATAGAGAGAGTGTGAGAGTAAATGAGTGTGTGTGTGTGTGTGTGTGTGTGTGTGTTTGTGTGTTAAATTTAAAGTTTGAGTTAGAAAGAGAGAGTGAGAGAGAGACAGACAGAGAGAGACCGGAAGAGTAGTATGTACATTAAAGGTATATACAAACCCCCACACACCCCTATGGTCAAACTCGTAAATCAAAACACAAAAACAAACCCGGAAGACACACATAGCCTACATACAAACAACCTCCCCTTCTAAACACTCCTCCTTCTTCTTCCGTCTCCCCTAACACTCGGAGGATAAATAGCAACAAAAAACGGACTTTTTATTCCGTCTCCCCTAACACTCGGAGGGTAAATAGCAACAAAAAACGGGAAGAAAATGTAAATGAGGGGAGAGAGAGAGAGAGAGAGAGAGAGAGAGAGAGAGAGAGAGAGAGAGAGCAATACCTGGCACGACAATACATCTGAAAGTGCTCAAATCTGGGGACGAAGGTAGAGAGAGAGAGAGAGAGAGAGAGAGAGAGAGAGAGAGACAAAATATAAAGCTACCTATAACGACTGTCTCCCCAAAATATAAAGAGTGTTAGAGAGCAAATTTCAAATATGATACATTAAAGTCAAAATGTCAGGCAACACGGATCTCGAAGCAATTCAAGGGGGCCCACCTCCTTTATGTTCTCTCTCTCCCTCTCTTTTAGGGTTGTATCCATTCGGCCCCATTCAGTTTATTGTTTTAAGACGTTTATACCCATCCAGGTGTCGATTTCTTCCTGGCATGCGATAGCGAGCCAGCATTGTATTGAGAAATCCGGCTTCGCCGGAGAAATTTTTCTATCGAAAAATGTACAAATTTAACTTGCTGTCAAAACAAAAAAATATATATGCTGGTGGAAAATATTGACACCTGGATGGGGGTAAACGTCTTAAAATAGTAGGCTGAATGGGGCCGAATGGATACAAGCCAGAGAGAGAAAAAAAATTGAGAAAAATATCAGGTCACCCCGCTTAACATAAGAAGTTATTCACTATTGAAGTAAGTAAATAATAATGGGGGGAGAGAGAATATGCAAATGACTTCCCCTTAACTGAGAAAATAAATAAATATATATGTGAACACAATCATATATATATAATATACTATATATATATATATATACAGTATACCGGTATATGTTATGGGTGTGTTGGCATTATGTACAGTCGCGCTAATAAGTCATGTCGCGGCACCAAGTATGTTTTGATCAAGATTTGGTATCAGCAATATCTAAGCTTCATTTCTTCACATCGAGTGAAATATACACACATGTTCCTACACTTACCCACCCTATTCAACATCTGACAGACATTAATACAGCACAGAGGAAGCCTAACGTAATGACAGCTGGGACATGACTTATTAGCGCCACTGTACAGTATATATAATTTGTATGCAGTGCAGTACGTGTGTGTGATAATGGATGTTCCTCCGTGTACGTATTTATGTGTACATGTGTGTGTGTGTGTGTTGTGTGACTATGGGGTACGGTACTTGTATATTCAGTAGATGCAGAGTTCAGCGAATTATTTAAATTATGAAGTCTGAGAATTATGGAGAAATTATCAGCTTGTGAGGATTGTTAAGGGAGCCCACCTCGGTTTTTCCTCTCTCTCTTTGGCTTGTATCCATTCGGCCCCATTCAGCCACTGTTTTAAGACGTTTACCCCCATCCAGGTGTCAATTTTTTCCTGGCGAGCGGTAGCGAGCCAGCATATATATTTGTTTGTTTGGGCAGCAAGCTAAATTTGTACATTTTTCGATAGAAAAACTTCTCCGGCGAAGCCGAATTTCTCCATACAATGCTGGCTCGCTATCGCTCGCCAGGAAGAAATCGACACCTGGATGGGGATAAACGTCTTAAAACAGTTGGCTGAATGGGGCCGAATGGATACAAGCCAGGGAAAGAGAGAAAAGGAGAGAAAGATAAAACAAATCCGGTGACCCCCCTTAAAATTAATAAACTCTCTCACACTTGCTTTCACTCTAACTCTCTCTTCTATTTTGCTATTGATTTTTCTATGTAACTCTCTCTCTCTCTCCCTCCCTCCTTCACTCCCTCTCTCTCTCTCTCTCCCTTTCCTACTATTCCCTCCCTCCCTCCCTCTCTACTGATTCCCTCCCTCTTTCCATCTCAGCCTCCCTCCCTTCCCTTCAATTCCCTCCTTCCCTCCCCTCCCATTCTGTTCCTTCCCTCCCTCCCTTTCTATTCCTTCCCTTCCCTCCTCCCTTCCTCCTAACTTCCCTCCCTCCCTACCTTCCCTCCCCTCCTTCCTACCACCCTCCTTCCCCTCCTGCCCTCCCCTCCCCTCCCCTCCCTCCTTCCCTCCCTCCCCTCCCCTATCATTACCCCTCCCTAACCATCTATCTCCCGGTCAGGGCAGGAGACCCCAAGGTTTATCTATCTATCTGTCTACCTATCTATCTTTCATTCTATCTATCTATCTAATCTATCTATCTATCTAATATATCTAATCTCTATCTATCTATCTATATATCTAATCTATCTATCTATCTATCTAATTTATCTTTCTATCTATCTATCTAATCTATCTATCTATCTATATAGCATAAATGTTAAGCCATGAACCCCCAGCATGAACATATACTGTATATAATGCAAATTTATTTATATAATCAGTTTAGGTTCATTTGCATACAAGGTGTCAAACGAAAGACGAGTCCATTATATTTAGTGTTTATTAGTGTTCTCTCTCTCTCTCTCTCTCTCTCTCTCTCTCTCTCTCTCTCTCTCTCTCTCTCTCTCTCTCTCTCTCTCTCTCTCTTACTCTTACTCTCTCTCACTCTCTCATTTTTTTTCTCTCTCCCTCTCTCTTACTCTCTCTCTCATTTATCTCTCTCTCTCTCTCTCTCTCTCTTACTCTTACTCTCTCTCACTCTCTCATTTTTTTTCTCTCTCTCCCTCTCTCTTACTCTTACTCTCTCTCTCTCATTTATCTCTCTCTCTCTCTCTCTCTCTCTCTCTCTCTCTCTCTCTCTCTCTCTCTCTCTCTCTCTCTCTCTCTCTCTCTCTCTCTCTCTCTCTCTTATCTTTTTAGTGTTAATTATTGTATATGAGTAGCTAAAATTATGGTTTATCATCCAAATTATGTCTTTGGAAGTGATAACATTACCAAAACAATGCTAGTTCATGTTAATTTGTTTGTTATTCCTTCTCGTAGTCATCCAAGTCATCAAACAAAATTACTCCTGCTTGTATAAGACGACCTACATATTCCAAAACTCCTTATTCATACAACAAACACGAGAGTGTGAATTTCCTAACTCCTTCAGTAAGACCATTAATGTATATATATATTATAGTTTGGCTAACGTAAGACCATTTTATTCAGCTTAACCCTTTCACGCACATGTGACGTAGAGGTTGCCAGATTAGCAATAAGAAATAGAGTTCTCTCACTCTTATAATAACCTCTTCAAAATTAGTTTTCTGCCCACAACTAACTCAAAGACAACTGCAGAGGTTGAAGTAACTAAACTAAAGGTTTCTAAATACCCCTGATGGTAATAATGGCTTTAAAGTATCCCTAATAGGCTCAAAATCGCGTTATATGTCGGAGAGGGTTAAGAGTCTCTGCTACCCTTCTCTGGTAATTTTGTTCAAATATGTCCTGTACATTTTCCCTGCCTATTTTATTGTTACCCTGGCTGAAGGTGGGTGTATTTGAGAGCGTAAATGAGGGACTTATATATAACCCCTTCTGTACCGGTGAAGTCTTTTGCATATATGAGTTTAGCTACCTTTAGACGGTTTTATGTAGCTTAGGAATTAGGATGTATGGTAGCTAAACGGACTAATTGAGATAGTCTGTAGTTTATAATTGATAGACGTCCTTCCTAAGCTGAAGAAAATCGTCAAACCAGTGACGTCTTTTGCATATGATTTCAGCTACCTTTAGACGGTTTTATGTAGCTTAGGAATTAGGATGTATGGTAGCTAAACGGACTAGTTGAGATAGTCTGTAGTTTATAATCGGTAGACGTCCTTCCTAAACTGAAGAAAATCGTCAAATAGTAGCCAATATATAGTGAAAAGGATTTAAAGACATTGCCGGTACCGAAGGAACTAAACCAAACCGAAATCCGATATTTTTAGTTTATTATTGTATATGCATAGCTAAAATGATGGCTATAGTTCAAATTATATCTTTGGAAGTGATAACACGGCCAAAACAATGCTATGTTATGTTAATTTTCCAGTATTCCTTCTCATATTCATTCAAGTCTGCACGCAAAATTGCTCCGAATTTAGTATATCTTCAAATAAATTGTTTTAGTTATCCCTACAGATATCTTAATGTATCATAGAAAACTTATATTTTAGCGGTAACTTAAGTATATTGGCTTAAGGGGGCCCACCTCGCTGTTTTCTCTTTTTCTCTCCCTCTCTCTTTGGCTTTTATCCATTCGGCCCCATTCAGCCTACCGTTTAAGGACGCTTACCCCCATGCAGTGTCAATATTTTCCTGGCGAGCGGTAGAGAGCCAGCATAGATATATATATTTTTTACAGCAACCAAATTTGTACAATTTCCGATAGAAAAATTTCTCCGGCGAAGCCGGATCTCTCCATACAATGATGGCTCGCTATCGCTCGCCAAGAAGAAATCAACACCTGGATGGGGATAAACGTCTTAAAACAGTTGGCTGAATGGAGCCGAATGGATACAAGCCAGGGAAAAAGAGAAAGAGTGATAGCGAGTCAGCATTGTATGGAGAAATCCGGCTTCGCCGGAGACATTATTCTATCGAAAAATGTACAAATTTAGTCTGCTGACAAAAACATTATATATAATATGCTGGCTTGCTACCGCTCGCCAGGAAACAATCGACAACTGGATGGGGATAAACGTCTTAAAACAGTAGGCTGAATGGGGCCGAATGGATACAACCCAGAGAGAGAGGGAGAGAGAGACAAAATAACTAGGTGGGTCCCCTTAAAGAGGGTGTCAGTTGTCACCGAAACTGTTTGGAATGCACGTTATTCGCCGAACAGTTTGGGTTTTCTGTCCTGTTTTAACCATATTACAACTGTGTAATTTTCCGACCATCTGAAGACGCTCTTTACTTTCTTTATTTAATTGTTATTAATATTAGTATTATTTATTATTGTTATTATAATTATTATTATTATTATTATCATTAATGTTATGATTATTATTATTATTATTATTATTATTATTATTATTATTAGTACCGTAGTAGTAGTAGTAATAGTAGTAGTAGTAGTAGTAATAGTAGTAGTAGTAGTAGTAATAGTAGTAGTAGTAGTAGTAATAGTAGTTTAGGGTCCAAAGAGGGGATGCACAGGCTGAGTGGTAGATTTAAAAAAAAAAAAAGTAATAGTAGTAGTAGTAATAGTAGTAGTAATAGTAGTAGTAGTAGTAGTAGTAATAGTAGTAGTAATAGTAGTAGTAGTAGTAGTAGTAATAGTAGTAGTAGTAGTAGTATAGTATACGTTTTCGTCGTTATTCATTTGTTTATATGTAGTGTAGGCCTATATGTGTTGAGTGACTATGTTATCAGTTCCACACATACTCTCGCTTGACCACCAAAACATCCTGTTATGGCAGTGAAGGGTAAACACAAACATGGCCGTTACCGTTCGTACAAGGTATTGTCTATTTAGCCTATTTATTAAGGGGGAATTTTCACTTGAGAGGGTTATTTTCTGGATCCCCTTCTCCCTCGTGTTTAACCCCATTAGTTTGGTATTATAAGATGTTTGCCCTATTAGTTTGCCGATTTTAAGACCATACGCCCCATTTATGTCAATTTTAAAACCTTTCGTGCCATTTAGGTGTCGATTTTTTCCTGGCGAGCGGTAGCGAGCCTGTAATGTAGGGGGAACCGGCTTTCAGCCGGGAAATTTTTCTATCGAAAAATGTACAAATTTATCTTGAAAGGAGGTCTTGGGGGTATTTCTGTAAGCTTGATGGAAGTCTAGGGAGCAAACTAAATACCTCCCCTTAATGCCTCTGTATGGTAGTAATGTCTGCCAGATGTTGAATACGGTCCATGTATAAGGGTATTTGTAACACTCCATCCTAATAACTATACTCTATTGTGTCCAGGTGATGGTAAATCGAATCCCTTAGTAGCTGATTTATCGATACTTAATGGAAATATATGCAACTACTATGGCTGTGTGTCGTATTAATGCCAAGTTTTCATAACTAGCATCATATTTCGCTACAAAATCTACCTTATAACTGAGTAACCAAGATAGTAACATGGCAATTTACCCTCAGCTGGGAAAAAGAGACTATAATCGATTCATGTCACAGTTACATGAATTGGTATCCACTCTGTTATTGTAATTGGTATCCACTCTGTTATTGTAATTGGTATCCACTCTGTTATTGTAATTGGTATCCACTCTGTTATTGTAATTGGTATCCACTCTGTTATTGTAATTGGTATCCACTCTGTTATTGTAATTGGTATCCACTCTGTTATTGTAATTGGTATCCACTCTGTTATTGTAATTGGTA